>JAVGVS010001332.1:0-24286 GCA_032718565.1 Distichodus sexfasciatus
GATGCAGGATCACTATTTGGCAAAATTAAGTTACAACTGTTGTGCTACTTTGATGCAGGATCACTATTTGGTGAGATCTCAGACCTGGTTCATGTCTCAGCTCATCTTGTCTCGTCGTTTCAGGCAGAATGTTAGTGTCGACTTCATCAGCTATTTAACCTGTTATTACCATTAAAACACCAGTAGAGTTATGCTTGGGTGCCAGTGTTCTTCATCATTGGCTGGTGATTTTTTGATGAGTTACTAGATATCAGATATCAGTTATCTGTCTAAATAAACCTTGCCGTCTGAGTTGATGATTCCTCCGTCCATCATGATGCTTCATGGCATTTTTTTTAATCACTAATTATTGATAAATTACTGACAATTATATCTGTCAAAAAGGGAGCCTTATTATAAAATGTTAAACACATCTCACCAAATAGTGATCCTGCATCAATGTATTACAACTATTATAACTTGTTTACCACTGCTCATCAATGATATAAAAACTGTCTACAACCTAATAACAACCTAAATATTGATCATTTATAAGTTTTATTGTAAATTGGTACTTTATTTTCAATTCCACATCAGTGTTGTTAGGAAACATTAATTTTAATCTTATGCCTGTGCTGAAGAGTGGCGTTCAAACTCTTTTCTGGAAAATTACTGAGACAATTTTATCGCCCAGTGCTACCACCACCTAGTTGCTGTCCAGTCCGGCCGTGTTAGCCGTTTCAGGTCATTATTTTATTAGTCACGGCATGCTTATATTCCGCCTTGCCTCGGGTCGTCCGGGCTTTCTGGTGCGAGCGAACACTCGCTGCGACATGAAAAATGGATGAAACAGCATTAGACGTTATTAAAATGCTGCAGCGGCGTGTTTGTGTTAGTGTGCGTGTGTTGGTGTGTCTGTGTGTGTGTGTGTTTGTGGTGGGGGGAGAGAGAGCATTATTTTTACAATGCTTCAGGTGGATGTGAGTCATAAATGAGAAATGAAAGTCTCTGAAGCGTGAACTGTGGACGATCGGTCTTCGTTGTTTGGGTCGAGAGTAGAACAGAACGAGAAAATCTGTCCATAAAAAACGAGGGATAAAAAATGAAGCAGGTGATGTTGATGCATTAATTATGATACCCATCACTGGAACAAAATAAACAAAAATAGTTACAAAAATAAATGATAAATAATGGGAAATATGTTTAAGTTGTGATCGAGTTGTTTCAATTAATCGTGATATTGATTTGAGGTAATACTGGCCAGCCCTAACTCGAACTGTAGAATTGCATTTTCTTGCTATCTCAATTTGAAAATTAAGTGTTTAATGATTTGATTCCTACAAATAATGAATTAATGAATGTTTTCTTTGCCTCAAGCTGCTTTGTGCATGAATTAAGACAAACCATTCTACAATCTTTCCCCAAAACACCATTTTTTAAACATTTATAAGATCAATATATTATGAATCTGCACACACAGGGTTTAACTTGTAAAAATCCTTCTGTAGCACTAAAGCATATTATTGTTATCAGAAAATATATTTTCAAAAATTAGCAAGATAATATAGAAATTATGACCTCCATCATTAGCACCAAAAATACAACAAATATTTTTACAATAATAAACAGAATGCAAAAAAAAAAAAAAAATCAAGGTAAAATGTTTCAATTAACTGTCATATTGATTTGAGGTAATATCGCCCAGCCCTAAAATCAAACTCAGATTTTCTTGATAAAAAATATCTTTTGAAATGAATATTTTAGGGTATTTATATTATAAATTCTGACTTAAATTCCAAGTTAAGAGTCCTGAATATTAACCAAAATTAAGTGTTTAATGATTTGCTTTCCTACAAATTAATAATTATTGTTATCTTCTTAATGAATGTTTGCTTTGCATTAAGGTGCTAACAATTCTAAAATTCTAACCAAAAATGCAATTTTATCATCAGAAAAAATATTTTTTCAAAAATTTGCAAGATAATACAGAAATTATGATCTCCACCATTAGCACCAAAAATACAAAAAAATTGCTAAATAAACAGAATGCAAAAATACTGTAATTAATAAAAGTCAAATGTTTCAATAAATCGTGATATTGATTTAAGGTCATATCAGCCAGCTCTAACTCAAACTCAGATTTTCTTGATATTTCTAAATTCCTTGGTGTTTTTTTAAGGTATTTACATATTAAATTTGTACTTTAACTCCACATTAAGGTTTATTATTGTTAATTGAAGTGCAGTAATGGTTAGTATTAGTATGGAAAAATTAATCTTTTCTTCTGAATGAATGACTGATTTGTTTTAAGCTGCTTTGTGCATGAATTCTGACAAATCATTCTAAAGTATTCCCCAAAAAGCACAGATTTTTACATTTTTAAAACATTTGTAAAATGAATATATTATGAATCTGCACACACAGGCTTTAACTCACTTTTTTGGTTAATAGCTACTCACGTGAGTCATAAATGAGAAATGGTAGTCTCCGAAGCTGAAGTTTATAAAAATGAGTGATAAAAAAACCTGGAATTTTTAATATGAGTCGCACTAATGATTTTGAGTCTGAAAGTTATGAAGTGTTGCCTAGAATTATAAATTACAATTTAATCTAAATCTGGATAATTAATCAAAAATGAGTCAAAACTGACATTCCAAACTTCTGATCAACATAATCTTTGTAATGACGGTTATTTCAATAATTTTATGCAATTAATACTTTAAAAAATGATTCTGAGAAATCTCAAACCTTCAACTGGAATTTCACAAGTTAAAATATAATAACAACGCTTCCTTTCGGTGTGTGGTAAAGCAGAGATGTGAGAAATAATATATTAATAATTTATCAAATGATAATCAGAGGGTAAATAGCATTAGTGATATTTAAAGGTCAATGAATTCATGCCTCAGTTTCCATCGACCTTACATCCTAGCTGATAACCTTGGTCTCTTTTAAACCCTGTAACATTTTTTATTTTATTTTGAAAGCAAATGGAACAGCTCTAATAAAGACATAAAAAAAAACCCTTAAAAATAATTTTCAAATCTAGAAATGCCCCGAGCCAAAGCCTACGCTCATGAGCTCAAATATAGCCAGTATAATTTGTTGAAAGTTGCTCATAAATTTAAGGTAAATCACATGAAGTGTTAAGGAATTGATCTAAATTTTCTTGAACATTCCAACTTGCCAATTTGTGTAACATAGAGTGGTTTTGATGAAATTTTCAAGTCGACGCAATGTGGTGTTGAAATATTAAATATTTGATGAAGAATTGTGTCTTTTTAAATCATCCCGAAGCTGCATCTCAAATGAATTTTTCATGCTGGAAACCTTGACGAGCGACATTATTATGTTTCTGATAAAAACTGAAATAGATGCCTAATGTCTTTCATTAGGAAGCAAGGACTTATAAGAGCATGTCTCAAGGGCACTATTTAGTGGTGGAATTGGCACCGAGTGGAATGATAATGTCTAATATTCCGAAGCAATTCACTCCTGACACATGCTCGCCTCGCATGACTGAGAATGATGCATTATTTATGGCGTGTAAATAAAAATCACTGTATGAGATTCGCCATGCGCTGACTTTCAAAACCTGTGGGAAAGTTGATCGTTGTACAAACCGACGTGTCAAACGTTACATGAAGGAAAATGAAGATTCACCGAAACTCTAAAAATCTGTCAATTTGGTGTGTGCAAAAGGAATTCATCAAAATAAAAAATAAAAGTACTGTTAAAAGTTAAAAAATAAGAATATAAAGTTTCATGACCTTACTTTTTCTAAGGTGACAATAATAATAATAATAATAATAATAATAATAATAATAATAATAATAATTTCTATAGCACATTTCATACATAAATCACACAAACACACTCCATAAACATTTCCCTCACATGCGTTTCTTGTATATTTACACTCGTCTACAGAGTGCTGTGCTATAAAGCACGCCACAGTAAAGGTCAGGGTTTTTTGGTGTAAAAGCGAGTTTTTGTGTCTCTTGACGTCTCGGCCTTTGTTTCTGCACTCGTCTCTGAAGTGCTTAACCTTCGAGGCGTAATCAGCTCGTCTGCTTTTCTCCTCCAGAGCCCAGAACCGCACTGCCATGCTGCTTAATGTTCTATTTTCAGTGCTTAAGCGTTTTGAAGGCTGCAGACGGCTGCTCCAGTCTCTTTCATCGCCCAACGCGAGCAAACCTACACGAGAGTCACTGATGTAAAGCACCAGGCCTCTGACACGGAGTTGTACTTGTGTGTGTGTGTGTGTTGTGTGTGTGTATGTGTGTATACATTGGTTTGTGAGGACCGGTCCCCAATAAAGAAAAAATATTTATAGAGTAGGTTTATGTTCTATTTGAAAAACTAAAAGAAGTAAAAGATTAGCTTTGGGTGAATGAGGTTGAGGTAAGGTTGTATGAATTATAGTGGCCTATTGGCCCCACCAGGCAGGCGATTCATGACTCACATACAGTACTGTGCAAAAGTTTTAGGCAGGTGTGAAAAAATGCTGTAAACAAAGAATGCTTTCAGAAATATAAATAATGATTGTTTATTTTTATCAATTTACAAAAAATGCAAAGTGAACAAAGAAAAATCTAAATCAAATGTATTTGAATTGTTACTACCTTTTGCGCTTCAAGCCAGCGTCAATTCTTATAGGTACACTTGCACAAGAGTCAGGGATTTTGTGGGATTATAGTCATTATATTATTATTTGTAGGATTATAGGATTATAGATCTGTGGTTAGTTCTCCAAGATGTTTTGGAACAACCTACCAGCCGAGTTCCTTCAAAAACTGGCAATGCAGAGTGTACCTAGAAGAATTGATGCTGTTTTGAAGGTAAAGGGTGGTCTGCAGCAAATATTGATTTGATTTGGAATTTCTGCTGTTCATTCACTGCATTTTGTGGATTGATGAAAAGAAATGATTAACACTTCCATTTTTGAAAGCATTCTTTGTTTACAGCATTTTTTCACACCTGTCTAAAATTTTGCACAGTACTGTAGATCCATAAATAACTCACAAGTCACGAATCTGAGATCTCCTTTAACCTGAATCCATCGAGTCCTAACTACACCATGACTAAAATATAAACCCCATCACTTACACCTCTTATAATCATTCCAAACTCATTAGTCACTGCAGGCATAGTAGCAAGTATAGCTGCTAAAAATGTCATAACTTACAGTTTCTTCTGCATCACCACACTCAAATGAGGGATCTTAACTTTCTACAGAGTTGAATCCTCACTGTAGAGTACGGGACTAGTGTCGAGGATTGAATCAGTAAGCATAACCACCGAAACACAAACATGCAGCGGACTCTGAATCTCTCGCAAGCACAATCACCCGATAAATAAGGTAGTATGCACAGCAGTTTATTTGAAACGTACAGCAACAGAAGTTAAGCCATAAGCACAACTTGCAGTTTAGTTCCATTCCATGACTTAAATCCTAAATTGTAACACTGAAAAATCAAAGTTAGGTTGAATTACACTTAGCATTTGAAGATGAAGTCGATGAGGTGTATCTTAACATGATCAAGTCATCAATTCATTTTAGTGTGTACAGTCTGTGGTTGTACGACTCAAAATGTGTAGTAAATAAATAAATTGTTGTACTGTGAAAATGGTTAGAGTTTGCATTTGGTTGTGCTTAATGGTTATTGGAAGGTCACCGGTTCGAGTTCCATAAGCTGGGTTCAGACTGCGATTTTTAGACGATTTTTCACTTGTGCGACTATTTTTGGGATCTTTGGAGCTGAATTGTGCATCATGCATCATGTAGTACACGTGGGGTAACGAGCAGCGATTAACCGCTCACTACGAGCTCCCAATCTGCAATCTTACGGTCGGATGAAAATCAAACCTGTTTGAAAGTCTGTTCGCCCCTCATGAGGGTGTCACACTGTTGAAGCAGAGCGATGTCGTACAGTTTGAGCTGGAGGTTTACAAAATGGTTGAAAAAATTGCACAGTGTTTGCCCAACCCATGGCATTGAAACACCACTGAGGTGTTTGTGAGCAAAGTACCATCCCCAAGCACTGTTCCTCTGCTCCTTCATGAATGGGTCCAAATGCATTCACATTTGGTTGTGGTGCACTGTATTGCTATATTCTGTGTTGATATTCACTCCCTTCTAAAATGTAGAGTGTTTTTCTAATAAAGTGCTGACTTGTGAAAAACGAAAACTTTGAACCAAAAAAAGAAAAAAAAAGTGTGTACGACTTTTGATAAAAGCCAAAAATAGAATCTTCCAGCATCATGTCTGTAGGCTAAGACGTCAGACAGAGAATGTGCTGAGACACTAAAACACCTCGCTGCACTTCCTTCTCTCTCCTCCTACACTCTTCCGTGGCCCACTCACTGGCTCCCTCCTTTGCTCCCCTCTCCCTCCCTCATTAGCTCCACAAAAAGGCGGAGTTTTTAATAACCTGTGAGACCGGCGCCGGTGTCGTGAAGAGTCAGGCCCGGGTAGCGTCTCCCTTCATTCGGCCGGGATGATCTTTATTTAATCTTTTGCCTGTTACTTTTTCCTTTCATATCTGTGAGAGAGGGAAAATTAGCTGACTCATCCGATTAAAGGTGCGGTACCAGGACATGGTAACGGATGTCACATGCTGTGTTCCTCAAAACACACCTCACTGTCACAGTCCTTGAAACCTTCAAATGCTCTGATGAAGACCATCCCAAGAAAAAGAGTAAATGTTAGTTCCTCTGTAGATTTAGCAGGCGTTAAGCATCAGAAGCGACAGTTTCCTTGGGGTTAAGTCTTGTCAGGAGGGAACCAGTGGTGTTGAGGAGTGCTGGAGGTGGATTTGAACCCACAACCTCTTGGTAAAACCACTAAACCACCCATAAGAGTTACCACTACAATCAAGCTTGGACTATGTCGGATATGCTAAAATTGGTTTTGGTGTCCACTGCTCCATCATCATTGTAACTACGTTTTGTTGAGATTATTTGTTATTGGGACACATCATAGGCACCACAACCAAATTTGACCTCTGCATTTGACCCAATCTGGGAAGAAGCAGTGGGCAGCTGACACTGGCAGTGTCCGGGAGCAGTGCTTGGGGACGGTACCTTGCTCATGAGTACCCCTGTGGTGCGTTTACCAGTCTGGACGAACTGGTGACCCACTGATCCTGGGGGTCTGCTGTCAATAGTTGATGTAGACTGATGGATCACAGCACTAATGTGGGTTCACTTTAATAGATTTAAGCAGATAAAACATAACCATATGCTGACCCTCCACGCGGCGGCCAAAACCAATTAAACATCGCCAAATTTGCGGAAATGAGTTATTTATTTTCATGAAAGGCATAAATCAAGCTTCAAAACGATACCTATATGGAATGAATGGGGCCGACATATGACTGAGATATCAATAACATTCAAAGGTGGGTTTCTCCTGTCCGCCAAATTGAAGCAAGAGAGAAATCTGCCTTCAGAAGTTGACTTTTGAACTTCGGAGATGGAGATGGATTCGATATCTTCACGCTAGTCAACCAGTGGATTTACCGTAAATATTGTGAGTAGAGCGGTCCAAAAATAGAAACTTTTAACATTCCTGCTGGAATTGAATTCCTCACCTCAAAGAAAGTCACGTTTTTAGGATGGAAAAGGGTAAGTTTTCAGCCAAATTTATTCTAACAGTGCAGTATAGAGCTTCCACTGTTTCAAAACACTAAAAACTAAAATCCAAATTTTTACCCGCATAACATAGCCTTTCGTTTTCTCGGAAACCTCCGTTGCGACAAGCGACTGGTTTGCGTGGAGGGTCACGTATTTGTTTTCATTGAGAAACACTAGCATCAAAGCTGATGGAAGATAGGCACACTACGGCACAATCGTCTCTCCTTTCTCAGGCTGGCTCAACACGATATATACATAGTGACATGTTACTATAATTGTGCTGCTGAATTATGAATGGAGCTCCATAAGCCACTCATGCAAACACACCAGATCTGATTTGACAGTGAGTACGGTTGAGGAGAATCCGCATGGCTGTGTGTTTCCCCATTTCATCTTTTTGTTTTGCTAAGGACTTCTCCCGACTCTTTTAAAGCGTGTCCGTCTGAGGGAAAAGCGCTCTTCTGCTAACGCAGCAGCAGCGGCAGCGGCAGCAGCAGCCACGGGGCCTTTCCTGTACCGGAAAGTGAATTAATTATTAGGAAAGAGGTTTTGCAGTGGAAATGACAAAATGTCTTACTCACATCCCCACTGACATCAACAGCGCAGAAGGAAGCTAGACTTTAAAGACGGTTGGTGATGGTGGTTTGATGGTTGCTGCTGGTTTAACGCTGGTTAATGATAGATTTGCTGGGGGCCAGTTGGTAGCCTAATGGTTAGGGCAGTGGTACGGTGCTTTGGAATGGAACTTTACTCATGACTACGTCAGTGGTACCTTTACTGGTGCAGGATTTGAACCAGCGACCCTCCGATCAATTGAAGGGTCACCAGTTTCAAATCCCAGACTGGTAAAGGTACCACTGAGCAAGGTACCATCCCCAGGAACTGCTCTGCCAAAAAGCTGCCCAATGCTTCTTCACGGATGGGCCAAATGCAAAGGCCACATTTTGTTGTGGTGCACTGTGTGCTGTGCTGTGTTCACAATGACAAATAATTACTTGGTAAGTAAGACTGAAGAAATGTCAACTTAAGAACGGTTGGTAAACGAAGCCTGATGAGAAGCTTGTTCTCTCACTCTCCTGTCTGTTCTCTCTCTCTTTACCGATATGCATAATGGATCGTATCAGCCACGAGTTCATAGCACAAACATGCATCCGTCTCTGAGGAGAGAGAGAGCTCGGCAGTTACAGCTGCTGTTATAAATCATGTTCATACCTCCAGAATAGCAAATGTGCAGATAGTGGGAAGCAAGAGTAAAAACCATATCTACCTCATCGCTGAGGACGAGTCATTTTATCCTCCAACGACTCCCTTTATAAAGAAGAGAAAAGTTAAATTAGGACAATCCCACCAGCCTGCGAGAAAAAGAAAAATATTGGAACATAATATGTATAATTTACATTCCAATGGTTCTGTATGTTTTGCTGAAAAGTTGCACCTCTTTATTAGGGCTGGGTATCGTTGCTGATTTCCTGAATCGATTCAATTCCGATTCACAAGGTCATGATCCGATTAAATTCTCGATTCGATTCAATTTGATTCGACATCGATTTATTTAGAGATTTCTTTGTGTCAACACTAGTTTTGCTTGGTTATAAAATTAGGCCAGACGGTGATTTGAGCGAAGCAGCTTCAGCCATGGCTCTATTTGGTTTGGGTTTTGCCGGTCTGACGTTTTTATAGCTCTCCTTGCGCGGTTGCGAGAAGTAGTGCATAGCCGCAGGAAAAGATCGATTCGCAAATTTTTGAATCGTTATCGTATTTTTAGAATGAGAATCGATATTGATCAGTGAATCGATTTTTTGAACCCAGCCCTACTCTTTATTAGCCCTCTCTTTAGACAATCTTCTTCTAACATGGCGCCAAAGAAGTGGTTTAACAGTGGATTTCTATGTCCTGTCTAAAAACTAGCGTTGTAGTGCTGGAGACTGATCTCGGTCTTGTCTCGGACTCGGCCTTATTTGTACTCGGTCTTGGACAAAGAGGACTCAGGATTTTATTTGGAGACCGGCCGAGACCACAGCTGAGAATTTTACTATTAAAACTCTTTGAGACCAACGCACCCATTTTGGGTTGTTTATTAATTAGAGTTTAAATAAATCAAAATCCCTTTAACTTACGGAAACCACACACATACCGTCAGAATCACAAGACTTTCAACTTGCCATTATATTCATTTCTCTGTATGTGAAATTATTTCTGCGTAATTCTGTGCACAAAAAACGAAGTAATTGGGGTAGCCACTGTACATATGTGTATAATAATGTAGACCCAACTCATCCATTCTAAAATTAGTCGCCAATTATCTTAATAATCTATTTTAATCGATTTAATCGGTTAGTTGTTGCAGCCCTATATGGGAACACTTTCCTAAATGGGAGCATGCAAGGGTTAAGAGTTGTGGCACAACGTCAGAACGTCAACATTTTCAGATCCCTCTTTGTCCACTAAAATAACCTCCAAACTGGACGTTATTCTGTTCTCCGTCCATTCAAACCATTCACAAAAACATTCCGCTGTGCTCTACTAGTGTAATTACACACATAATTCCTCCACTTTGTTATTTTTCATTCATTAATACACATCAAATTAGGCCCAGCATTTGATTTGACTGAACGCACAAGTAAACACAGACCTCGGAAAAGTCTGGGTAATTTGTTCCAAATTTTTGCCTGCCTCCTCCCCCCACCATGACTACTGGAGCACAGATAAAAATAAAATAAAATAACATAACACAACATATTGACCTGCATTTAACTGCACATCTCTTTTCCAGTTTGTTATTCCTTTTACCAAGTTGATTTCCCCTCGAACGCGACGCAGCTCAATAAAGCTCTCGACGAGCAGCGTCGAAATTATCATACAAGCTGTAAATGGAGGTGAGAGATGAATTGAGTCCCGAGCGAGGCTGGAGTAAGCATCATCTCAAGGCTGTTTTCGCCGCTTTAGAAGTGGAGAGGCGGATTGTAATTGAGTGCAGCGATGCATGAGTTTACGCCGTATTCGCTCGCTCTCCCCTCCACCCCACTTCGTCCGTGAGAACGGGTTTTTTTTTTGTCCCTCGTGGCTTGCCGTTCCCTAAATCAGCGGGAAAAAGAGAAGGAAAGTGATTATTAACGCAAGAGACTCCTGAGGTTGGCCAGCGACTTTTCACGCTTCAGTGAAGAGTGTGTTAAACCTTGTGCTTTAACTACCAATGAAAATGTTGGGTCGCTTTCAGGGACAATTACTGGAGCTCTCAATCTCACACACTCACGCACACACTGTGTGCACTGAATGTCAACCAAAGACCTCCAGCAGACCCAAGCTGGTCTTTAAAGTTACGTGGAACCTCACCCCAGCCTTGTAGGTTTGAGTTAAATCTGGTTCCTCATTACAACTCCTCCCTGCGGCTACTGCTGCTGCTCTTTTAACGCCTGTGCCCACCAAAAGTGGTTAGCAACTAACATAGTGTACATTAGCAACTACATAGCGTACATTAGCAACTAACAGTTGTTCTCACTCTTACGCACGGATGAAGCAATTCCAGCACTAACCAGTATGATGTAGAGCCAAAATGAGTCAGTCTTAATTCATGTTCATCTTTTCTGCAGAGGAAAATCCCGAATAGAATCCCTCGCTCTCGCCATCCTCGAGATTCAATTAAATAATAAATAATATATGCCTTTTACAAAAACTACCGGTGCCCTCTTACACCTTTTTAATAACTCATACTTTTAACAGCTGTAATTTTCCCAGCTCAACTACCACTTTATTTATTTTACACCGGAATCAACAACAAACATGACAGCTAATTAAAAAATTATAAGAACATAAAATAATCACTAACGTGCTGCTTAGAGTAATCTCCCTGAAATCCAAGAACCTGAAACCTGAACGGCACGAGCCTTATTAGGCAACAACACTCAAACACACACACACACGCACTCTCTCCATAGGAGTTCAATTGCAAGGCTCCTTAATCCTCGCTGCAGATGTTCATTAAAACCATTTACTGATATTTTTTACTGTGGAAATTACAAGCGCACTTGTTGGCCCTTTGCCAGTAAGAGACAAGCAGTAATTACTTTAATGAGCAAGTTAATGAGAGAAGGAAGAGGGGGAAGCGGTTGGGAAAAACAGATAGACAAACAGGAGAGAGAAGAAAAAATGAAGGACGAGAAAAGTGACAGACCAAAAGGGCAAAAAGGTGAGAGAGAGAGAGAGAGAGAGAGATGGAGGGAGAGGGGAGTTAGGAAAAAGATGAGGAGAGACAGAGGAGTTAAGAAGGTGTGTGAGCAAGAAAGAAAGAGAGAAAATATTGTGAATAACAGACAGACAAATAGGACGAGGAAAAGAGGGAGGAGAAGATAGAGAAGAAAAAATGAAGGACCAGTCCATTCTGTGTGAACTCATGTTCAGATCCCATAGATTTCCTGTGTCTATCCATTCCGACTTTCCAAGGAATTCCAGACTCCTCTGAGTCACTGTCACCAGTCTCACACCCAATCCAGGCTAATGACTCATTAGAAAATAGCTAGAATATTCTAGGAATATTGCTGGAATATAGTTGGAACATTGTTAAAACATTATTGGAACATTATTGGAATGTGGCTGGAACATTGTAGGTTTGTTGCTGGAACTTCTTGGAAACCTCATTGGAAAATTGTTGAAACATTATTGCAACATCCTAGAAAAATCGCTGGAAGATTGTTGGAACATTATTGGAACATCACTGGAATGTTTCTGGAACATTGTTGAACGTTGTTGGAACTTAATTGGAACATCATTGGAATTTTGCTAGAACACTGCAGGAATGTTTTTGGAATGTTATAGGAACATTGTTTTGGAACATTGTGGGAATGTTGCTCAAATATCATTGCAATGTGTTTGAACATAAAACGCCAGCTCTAAAAAGAGAACCGTTTCAGTTCATGTTCATATATCATAAAAAGAAATTATTCATATTTCCTGTATCACCCATTCCGGCGTTTCGAGGGATTCCCCAGCGTCGCCCGGCTCACTGTCACCAGCTCCACACCCAATCTAGACTAAATGAGACCAAATGCATTACTGATGAGCCCAAATGTGGGTCACTATCCCTATTACCCACAATGCAATGGAAGAGCAATGATTAGCCAGGGCGGCGGCCGGACGGCCCTTTAGAGACCCTGCGATAACAGAACCTCTACTCTCATTGGTTCTCTCTCTCTCTTTTCCACTCTCACCGTCACACCGCACTGCCCTCACCTCTCTCGGGGGGACACTTTATTTCGAGGAATCAGCTTTTTAAGGAGATGTAGTTTACCAACCTCATGTCTGACACACAGCTCCGGTTGGACCCCAAGGGGGAAACAGGAAAAAAAATAAAACACTCACAGCTGATGCGGAACTCCGTTCAGTAGGTCTCGGACTCCATCTGTGCCAGAGTGTCCCGGTGGACTCCTCCAAATGGGGTGATGAGCGGAGCTGAACTTAATGCTACACCCCCCCCTGACTTTGGCAGTGCATCTTACTGTCCATAAGTGCCATTTATGTATACACATGAGGTAGAAAATACTGGATTTAAAACAGGAATGGTCGTGTCTAACGCTTTTTAAATCGGTAAACCAAGACACCTCAAGCATTTGAAGAAATTGTCTAAAAGGCAAGATTTTATACCTGTTTTAATCTAATTGTCCCCAAGAAATCAACACTTGACGTGAGGATGGAATGTTAGTAGGTTATTAAATGTTGAAACATTGTTCCACAGAAAATTTCTAAAACATAGCTGGAACATCACTATTGGAACATTGTTGGAATATCATAGGAATGCTGCTTTGACATCTTAGGAACATAGTCATAACATTATTGAAATGTTCCTGGAACATCAGTGGAACATTGTTGGATCACTGAAGGAACATTGTTGGAGCATCATTTGAACATTGATGGAACATTGCAGGAATGTGGCTGGAATATAATTTTGGAAAATTGCTTGGACATCATTAGAACATCCGAAGACCATCGCTGGAAGATTGTTGGAATGTCATTATTGAAACATTGCTGGAACATTATAGGTACATTGCTGGAACTTCATTGGAAAATTCTTGGAACATCGTTGGAACATCCTAGCAACATCGCTGAAAGATTGTTGAAACATTGTTAGAACATTATTGCAACATCATTGGTATGTTGTTGAAACATTGTAGGAACGTTGCTGGAATATCATTGGAACCTTGTTGGAAAAATGTTGGAACATCGCTTCACTTACAAACATGCAGTATAAACTGCTGGCTCTAAACCGAGAATCTTTGTGTGTTTAAATGGTCAGGACGTCTGGTGTAAACCCAGCACGCTTAAGAATAATTATTACATTAAAAGTTGAATTTGACATCTAGAGGCCTGCAAAAGAAAATGCAATATCCACTGGGCCTCGGGGGGTAAACTGCAAATTGGAGTAGGCAGGTCGATTTGTAAAAATTTAACAAGGTTGGTGGTCCCTGTGGATTTAGTTTTCCTGCTTGAGGGGTCCGGAGACGCTTTCCCATGGGACAGAGGATGACAAATTTGCAGTAAGAGCTACCAGCTGAATCTAATTTTGGATAAATCAAAGGAGAGTCTTACTTTACTCCCTTCCCTACTTACCCCCATTACAAAGGATTAAGTTGTTTGTACGTGCATGTGTGTTCTAAAGGGCACCTGCATAATTGGTGTCAAAACTGATCTTAGAACAGCCTTTATTTATCACGTTAGTGCAGACCTGTAATCATACTGGTGGCACAGGAATGACGGTTGGACACAGTAAATGCTTTTCTAAAAATGTATTTGGACAGAGAGATGTTTTTAGAGATGCAAATGTACAAAGTAGTCAAAAGAGCAGCAAAAGACTGGGATGAGATGAGAGACGTGAGAGTCTTGTCAAGAACAATCTGAATAAATTACTTAAAAGGTCAGATTTTATTCATTTACTGAATTTTTTGTATGGTTTTAAGAAATTGTTTTCAAGAAATCACCATTTCCATGTGACATGAGAATACTAGAAGAGCATCACTGGAATATTGCTCAAATAGCACTGGAACATTGGTGGGTGGTTGGTGGAATATTTCTGGAACACCATTGGAACACTCTGTTGGAACATCATTGGAAAACAGCTAGGACAACACTGGAACATCGCTGAAACCTTGATGAAATGTTGTTGGAATGTTGCTGAAAGACTGACGGAATGTCTCAGAACTGCATGAACTTTGATTGAATGTTGGAACATTGCAGGAACACCATTGGAACATTGCTCAAACTTTGTTGGGACAGCTTTGGAACATTATTACATCACTGGAAAATTCAAAGAACATCCATGTTTTTCTTGTATGGAAAATTGCTGAAACATTGCTGGAACATTCTTGGATTATTGCTGGAACATTATTGGAACATTGCTGGAATGTCACAGGAATGTTATTGGAACAACATTAAAATGTTATTGGAAGGTTATTGGAACATTTCCTGAAGAGCATTTGGATGTTGCCAGAATATTGTCGGAACATTGTTGAAATGTTGTTGGAACATTGTTTTTCGACGGCCAAAATTCTGCCAAACAGCTGCGAGTTGTCTTGATTTTTGATAAATACTCAGAAGTGAACATGTTTTTTCAACAAGCCGGTTGAACAAACAGAAAGCATCAGTATAGCTGAGTGTACTCTTAAGAGTCTGAAGGCCAGAGCTTTGTTCCGTACATGTATTTGGACCACGTCTACGGTGAACATTCAGCACTTCAGGACACAGAGGCGGATGTAGTCCACACATCAATCATCCGTTCTGGAGAAGCGGCTGTGCTGACGGGCAGCTCAATTCACTTGACCTCGCCTTACCTTGTATATAGGCCAGGTACAAGGAGGAGGTGCTGAACTCCTCCACACAATCCATCAACACCACGCCAGCTCTGCTTTCAATCCTTAACCCCATTACCTCAAACGTCATTCTCAAGTTTGCCTGAGAATGTCTGGAATCACTCTGATATTGAAGCCCCTTCTCACAGCGTTAGAATTTGTATGGAGTGCTGAAACAAAGGCTGGGATATTTGAAGCCGGGTTTTATAACGATCGTGCCATAAGAGAATCTCCTAGAATTGTAGGACCAGGACCAACTCGCTCCGATGAAGAATTTGTGGTAAGAATGCACTAAAAGTCTAGACTATTGTCCAATAAAAGTGATTGGACATCATTGGGAGATTGCTGGAACATTGACGGAACATCACTGGAACACTTTTGGATCATTACTGGAAAATTTGTTGGAATGTCACTGCAGCATTGTGAGAACATCTTTGGAATATATGTTACGGGCACAGATGAAAGATTGTTTTTAAAAATGCTGCATTGTTATTGGGAAATCACTGGAATATCACTGCATTATTGGAATATTGGAATACCACAGGAATATTGCCAGAATATCATTGAAATATTGTTGTAACATTGCTCAAACCTTTTTACAACTTGGCCAGAATCTTGTTTAAATATCGCTGGAATATTGTAGGGACAATGTTGGAATGTCACTGGGAGGATTTGGAATATTGTTGAAATATTATTAGAGCATTGGTGGAATACTGTTGGAGCATCATTTGAACAACATTGGAATATTGCTGGAACATTATTGAAATATTGTTGGAACGTTGTCAAAACATTGCTGGAATATCACTGGAACATTGTAGGAGCATTTGTTGAAATGTCATTTGAGCATTGTTGGAATATTGCTAGAAAATTGATAGAACAACATTGGAACATCACTGGAACATTGTGGAAATATTGTCAGAACATTGCCAGGCCATTGCTGGAACTAATGTTGCTGGAATCCTGTTTGAATATTGCTGGAATATCATTGGAATACTGTTGGAGCATCATTGGAACAATGTTGGAAAATTCAAAGAACATCAATGTTTTTCTCGTATGTTTGTGACCTTATTTTTGGACATTTTTACCCTTTTTCCTGCCTCAGCATCAGATTCTTGGCCCTTGTATAGTATAATGTGCATAGTGTAGAGTTGGCAGGATATAAAGTTTTTTTACTAGTGACATTACGTCAGAATTCAAACTTTATCCCCATTTCCAATCTCCAAAAAATGCAATAAGTTGAGTTACGTGCCAAAACTCCAGCATGATTCAGTGCCTGCAATTAGATAATTGCCTGTCTTTTGCCTTGTACACAAACATATTGAAAGAAGACAATAAACAGGAAGAACAATTAATTTTCATTACACAAATAAATGTGCCATTAAACCATCACCTAACGGCTCGTTCCCGCTGCTACTAGTAGACGATCAGACAATGGCGCTTGTGTGTTTTAAGTGCCTGTTTTCTTCCTTCACATTAAGAAGTCCTTTTCATCGTGACAGTGTCAGTGTTTTTTTTTCTTCTCTCCTCCGACTGCCGAGACTTTAATTGCTCGCCCACCTCAGGTTTATAAATACACCTCGCGGGTGAAGGTGCTCGTGACAGCGCTGCTGATTTAAAGTGAATCACCGAGTGGTCCGGCAGCTAGCAGATGTTAGGGCTCTCGCAAGACGACTGTAAGAAACGAACGTCAAGACTGTGAGTCTGTAAAGGTAAAGCAGTCAGCTGCCAAACCAAACAAGACCTCAAAGGAGAAGACATCAAAAAATGCGTCTCTTCTTCAACTTTAGTCTTGGCAATGAGAGTTTGAGCAAGAGAATGAATATGTATAAAATTATGATTAGAATTTGGGGTATTTTTCTATACCTTTGTTTTTATGCTTATTCTAGTGTGTGTAGAAGTTCTCCATACATGTTTTATGTTGTTGTGTTCAGGACGTCCTGCACTACTTAGATATGTTATAGTTTGTTGGAGCATCACCTGAACATTGTCGGAAACATCATTGGAACAACATTGGAACGCTACTGGAACATTATTGGAACATTATTTAAACATCACTGGAGCAACGTTGGAACGCTGCTGGAACATTATTGGAACATTACTGGAACATTGTCGGAACAACATTGGAATGCTGCTGGAACATTATTGGAACATTACTGGAACATTGTCGGAACATCATTTGAACAACATTGGAATGCTGCTGGAACATTATTGGAACATTACTGGGACATTGTCAGAACATCATTGGAACAACATTGGAATGCTGCTGGAACATTATTGGAACATTACTGGAACATTGTCAGAACATCATTGGAACAACATTGGAATGCTGCTGAAACATTATTGGAACATTGTCAGAACAATGTTGGAACACTGCTGGAACGTTATTGGAACATCACTGGAACAATGTTGGAACGCTGCTGGAACATTACTTGAACATCATTAGAACAATGTTGGAAAATCCCTGGAACATTCTTGGAACATAGTTTGATGTGTAAATGCTGACACTGTCCTGAAATCAGTCCATTTCCGATAAAAACCAACTTGCACCCGTTGCAATTTTTACTTTTTAGCTTTATGGTGTATAAAAATGCTAAAATTCACGTGTCACAACGTCTACACGTTCAATTTGATTAATTTCATCATGTGATTTAGCACAATCAATTCACATCAAATCACAGAAAATTATTACTTGACATTTTTTATTCCTGAGCTCAAGCCGACATTTAAAAGAAAAACATTGGGCCTCACTCACCTTAAAAATAAATTTGTCTTAAAAGCCACTTTTACAGTTTTCATGATGATTTGCCAAAATTTGAAATTTTATTGCAAGCCATTTTGTGCAAAATGTTAACTTGTCATGTTTTATTCAAAACAGCAGTTTTATAATGTCATACTATTTCAGATCTTACAAAAATATTGGAGAAATGTTAAAATATTGGTGGATCAGATCGTATTTCATATTACATTTAAATGCAAAACAATCTGCTTTTTAATAAAAATAGACCTGTTCAATTCAAAATGTCTTAATATGTATGACATCTAATTGATGTTTTTATTTTGGATCAATGCTATGGTTTTGTTGATTACAGAATTGAAATATCGATGAAGACTGATGTATTGTTCCACCCCTATTTTGAACAAGCACAAACCTGTCTGTCTGTCTTTTCTTCCTCTCTCTGGCAGCAGCTGGACTCCCTTCACAGCTGTGAACTCTACCATCACCAACAGAGCCCAGCTGTCGCTGCTTGGGTCCTCGCTCCAGCTCAGAAACACTGCCCGTGTTTGTGTTTCATTTGACGCTAATGGGCCCAATCATGCAAAAACATGTCACAAACTGAGAGGAAACGGCACTCGCAAAGCTGACAGGACGTCAAGGGACAATGTGCCATTTCATATGTCAAAAAATAAAAATGCCTGAGAAGGTCTTTATGCTTGTGTGGCAGGAGTCTCGCTTATCAAAGCCTGTTTACTCAGCACCCCTTGTGGTGGACGCAGATAGTAGAGGGTTGTAACGATACATCGATCTACATTAATATATTGATTTAATGATCAATAAGCCCATTTCATTGATTAATAATGAAAATATCGATCAGTCACAAAAATTCTATATTGTTGGAACATTGCTGGAATAATCCTCAAAAAGTGTTGGAGCATCACTGGTACCTTTTTGGAACATCACTGCAATGATTGCTGAAATGCCACAGGAAAATCACTGGAAAATTATTAATAACATCATTGGACAAATCATAAGGACATCACTAGAACATCTCTAGAACATTGTTCAAACATAATTGGAACATTGCTGGAACATCACTGGAACGTTTTTTGAACACCATTGGAACATCAACACTTTGCTGCAAACATTGTTGAAACATCTTTGAAACATCATTGGAACATTGCTGACACATTGGAAACATCACTGGAAATTTGCTGGAACACTGTAGGAACATTGTTTGAACATCATTGGGACCTTGTTGGAACATCATTGGATGATTTCTGGAATTCCACTGGAACATTGTTAAAACACTACTGGAACATCATTGGAACATTGCTGGAACATTTTTAAAACGTCACTCGGGCATCATTGGAACATCGCTGGAATATTGTAGGAGCATCATTGAAACATTGTCAGAACATCATTGGAACAACAATGAAATGCTGCTGAAACATTGTTGGAACATCACTGGAACATTGTCAGAACATCATTGGAACAACGTTGGAACACTGCTGGATCATTGTTGGAACACTGCTGGAACATTATTGGAACATGCGTTGGAATGCTGCTGGAACATTGTTGGAACATCAAGTCATTTTTTCCAGTTTCCCATTAGAATTGGAATGATAGACAGATCCTTCAAATAAATGAACACATGATACACTGATTTTTTTTTTTTTTTTTTTTTTTTTTTGGGGGGGGGGGGGTGTCTTGGTTTTAATGTGAAAAACACAGATACACAGATTAACGAGGCTTGTCCGACTTGCCCTTGAGCGATTTTGTGGGGGGTCTGCAGACGGCGTCACGCCGGGCCGGTGCTGTCTGGCCCACCGACGTCTGGACTGATGGTTCCATTAAAGCTCTTACAAGACAGCAGAGGAGAGAGAGAGAGAAGCTGTCAGTCGCAGCCCTGCTCTCACTGCCCAGTCTCAGCATGGCTTGGTGAACCAGAGGGCAATGTGTTTGTGGCACACGGGCCCAACATCACTCCTCCCGAAAATACCATAAAACCTCGGCTGTCAGGGAGGCGAGATGCAGCGTGAGATTAGAGCGACCCGGTTTCGCCCCGGCATCAGCCTTTTAACTCTGCTGGACGCTCCTAAAAAGTGCTGGACTACAACGAGGAAGGCTGTTGTCTGGGTTTTTAGGTTTTGGTGTTAAAATGCACAACAAATTGAATGATAAACAGATTTTGGGAGGTCTTGGTTTTTATTTGAATGAATAAAGTAATGATACAGCCATTTTTAAACTGGTGTTAAGATGAAAAACAAATGAACAAATGCTGTACAGATTTTTATGTAAAGTGCTTTGTGACAAGGGCTGTTGTTAAGAGCCCTATATAAATAAATCTGAATTTGAATTTAAATTTTTGGGTTTTGTTTTTTGATGTGAAAAATAAGTGAATGAATGATACACAGATTGGGGGTTCAATGAAAAACAATACCAAGGCTGTTGGTTCTTAATTCCTGGTAAAATAAAGCTTTCAAAAATAAATTAAATACATAGATTTTTAAAGATGAATAAAATATATTTACAATGAATAAAATACAAAGATTCACAGCAATTTATGGTAAAATAAAGTTTAAAAATAAAATAAAATAAACATTTTTTTAAATATACATTTTCTTAATTCCTGGTAAAATACAGATTTATTATTATTATTATTATTATTATTAAAGCGGAAGGTCCTGGGTTCGAACCCCGGGGACGGCCGTAGGGTCTTTCTGTGTGGAGTTCGCATGCTCTCCCCGTGTTCCCGTGGGTTTCCTCCAGGTGCTCCAGTTTCCTCCCACGGTCCAAAGGCATGCAATATAGGTTAATTGGTGACTCTAAATTGGCCTCCGTAAGGTGTGATTGTGTGAGTGTGTGTGCCCTGCGGTGTGTTGCCCGCAAGTTCCCAGGATAGGCTCCGGTTCCCCCGCGACCCCAGTTGGGATTAAGCGGTTCAGCTAATGACTGACTGACTGACTGACTTTAAAACTGCTTTTAAGCTTATTTAGGCTTAAACCCCATTTTCTGGATTATCTACATGCTAACCTTTTTAATTTCCTTTATGTTCTGATTTCTATCTTATTTTTAATTTTGTTATTTTATTGTCTTTGTTTTCTCACTGTGCATTCTGGCACAGGTTAACATTTGTTTACACATGACTTCCTAAAGATAACGCATAAATTATGGAGAATTACAGACCTTTCAAAACTACTCAAAGTGCACGAGCTACGTTTTACTCATCTATCGCTGGATGACTGTATTGATTTATTGTCCACAACAACGTTTCCATCAAACAGTAATAGGTTGTGTGAGTGATGCCTGAAGCTAAAATCCATGCACAAGGTCAACTAGTTCCAGAGACGGAACAACATTGACAAACATGATAATTACTCGTGCTATAACGGTAAACTCTGGATATAACTATATCCTCCTAACCTTTTAACCAATATTTTACAGGAATTCTGTAGCTACACGGTTTGGATTATGTGCAAGGGGTTCAATGCCCTTTTTTAGTCATCTCTCAGTATGTAACATATAAACACAAGTAACTTTCCTCCAACGCTATCCATCATATTCACATTAAAACTGTTCAATTCTAAAATAATTCTGACGACTTCACATTCATACGTAGTTTGCCTGCCGTCCAGCAGCACTGCATTCAGCAGTATTGGGTGCGATGAGTCAATAGATAAGGCTTTGTTCGCCACCTGCCTCCTGCTGTTCCAATACGAGAACAAACCCCCCAAAAATATTAAACTCATCTCCAGAATAATCCCCTCCTGTCCTGCCCCGGAGCTCTTTGAGGCTGTTTAACGGTCGCGAATGGCTTTCCATTCAAATGGACTCAGCTCTCGGTTTGGCTCTCAGGACTTTAGCGCTTTTAGGCAAGCCCGGGGACCGGAATTCCCACTTCAATCCCAAAAAGTGTTTGGTGTTTTAGCTGTGTGAAGCAGGAGACACTGATGTGCTGTTGCACTGCTTTCAACGCGGTCAGAGCGCGGAAGCTCCTCCGGGACATTTTTGGTGAAGATATCATGTAAAGATGCGCTAGGAAAAATATTTGGTCAGTGGGAGATTTGGGAGCTCGGGTGTCAATTCTGCTGCTTTAAATGTTAGTTTTTAAAATCGCCTGGTGTGTTAACAGTATTAGAGAAGCTACTTTTAAAGCTGTGACACCCAAGTTTCCGAATTTTATCCTGAATGCGGCAGATAGAATTTTGAAAATTGGCTACATTTTGGCAAATATTGTTGTGTTTGCTCATAAATCCCTTGCTCACTGTTAAAGGTTACGGGCAAAAGCACCGAGATTCCTTTTTTAGTACACAAACAACTATCAGTTGACTGATGGTTGGAGTTTCACTGCAGATGAGTAAACTAATGTCAAATCACAGCCGGATCTTGAAGCGTCTTGAGAAGAAGAAGGGATTTCCAGCGTCAGTCTCCCATCGTGTGCCAGATGTGTTCATACACACAACATCTGGACGTCTTGAGACGAGTCTGACCTGTGTGTGTCATGTCGAGGATTGAAATTAGCAGGAGTCCTATCACCCGAACCAGCACCTTTTCACACACTTCAAATCAAACTAATGGACTGTTAACTTTTCATCTTTCATCTGTCATTCTCCAACAGTAAATAACACCAACTGCTGTGAGTCCGGTGATGTGGAGACAGAGAGCTCAAGTCTGGTTTTGGACAGCTGGACATTTGATGTCTCAGTTCTGGTCAGGAAGGTCAAGAGTTCAAACAAAGTTTACACTAATCAAAATGATCATATAAAATCTTTTTGATATTTTATCATCATTTAAAGAAAAAAAAAACTCTTAAATCTGTGTTCTAATGATAGCATTCAGTTCTTAGGTTCCTGCAGAAATTCATCTACTTAAAATACTCAAGGTGTTTGTGATGAATACAAAAATTGGATTATAAAATTACAAAATAGGTAAAATAATAAAATAAAAAAAATGTAAGTTAAATTTTTAGTTGTTCCTAATTTTTTATTATTTTGTTGGGTTTGAATTGCTTTGTATTCTAATGGACTAATATGTCATGCGGTACTTTCTCACAAGCACATTAATTTCTCACGAACACTCATTACTTTCTCATAAACACATGAGAATGCAATACTTTCTCATGAGCACGAGTTAATTTCTCATGAGCTCCACTTCTTTCCTCATAAACAAGTATTACTTACCTCATGTCCACACCATACTTTCTTGTACACGCACTACTTTCTTTTGTGCACGTTCTTGTACACACAAAACGTTTTCATGTGCACGTGTTACTTTTTCTTTTTTAGGCAGACAACTTACACAGCTAGCAATTTAAGAAATTTGCCTCTCAGGTTTATTTTATTTGCCAATTTTACCTAACATTTCTTTTCCAGTTTTTCCAGACTTCCCTGATTCCCTGTTTATCCTCCTAGTCCTGTATCAGAAACATAACAGAGGTCAATGCAGGAGAGTGGACGTGATGCACCAGAGTTCATGAGCATCATTCCTGGCTCTCTTTGTTGTGTCATATAAACCGGAATTTAAGTCTTCATTCTTGCCGAGCGTTTTCCACTAGACTCTACATCCTGTGCGCAGCGGCTTTTCAGCAGCTTGGTAGGGTGTTTACCTTGTTAAAGAAGGCTGAGGTGTTGTGTGAGGCACTGCCTGTTCCAATTTTCGTCAGGCCGTTAGCGCCGGTCGAGCTCACTCCTGCGGGAAACTCCAGCGCCATCAGCAAATTGTGGGTGTCAGGAGGATATTAATATTTCCTTTGTGTTTATCGTCTGTTACAGCCACGGCGATACATGTTTCGGTCGGATTTTATTTCCCGCTTTGTCCCATCGGTCGAGATGTAGTGGTCAGATGAGATTTTCTCTCTGCTCTTCCATGAATAAATGACATAAATACCATTTAAGCCACTACAGGCCACTGAGATTGAGGGAAAGCTCACTAGAAGAGTGAAGTCAAAAAAATTGGTACCATGTTGGTAAATTAGGAAAAACATCGACTGAAGCTTACACGTAGTATATAAATTATTCTTACTCTTATCCTTTAATCAACCAGGAGTTCATTTCCCAAAAACACTGTGAACATTAGCAACTAACATAGTGAACATTAGCAACTAACAGTGTACATT
>JAVGVS010001333.1:0-7500 GCA_032718565.1 Distichodus sexfasciatus
TAATGTACACTATGTGAGTTGCTAATGTACACTATGTTGGTTGCTAATATACACTATGTTGGTTGCTAATGTACACTATGTTAGTTGCCAATGTACACTATGTTGGTTGCTAATGTACACTATGCTGGTTGCTAATGTAAACTATGTTGTTGCTAATGTACACTATGTTGCTAATGTACACTATGTTAGTTGCTAATTGTTAGTTGCTAATGTACACTATATGTGTTGCTAATGTACACTATGTTAGCTGCAAAGGCTTTTGGGAAACACAGTCTTTGGCACCTTTGGAAGCGGTGCTTGGGGCTGGTACCTTGCTTATGAGTACCTCAGTGGTACCTTTACCTGTCTGGGACTTGAACCAGTGACCCCCATTCACAGGGTCAACTGCCAGGCCATTATACTACCAATTGTCACAAAGAAGAACTAATTTGTGACCTTTGGCAGTTTAAAAACACTTTACAAACGTTTAAGACTGTTTTTAGGAACTTACTTAAGAACAAATGTAATTCTTTAATGAAATTTTAAATTTAAAGTTCAGATGCTGAATGCTGAATGAGATCCATTGTCTGTGAACTTGTCTAAACTGAAAGTGTCAGTGTACTTGTCAAATATACAAACCTGACTTAAAAATAACACGTCATGTGTATTTTCCATCTGCCCGTCATATGCTACAAATCAAATATTCTTAACACCCACACATGCCTATGACATACAGTTATGAAGTGAATTCTCTTGTCTGGGAAATGCGAAGGTGTGTCAAGAACAAGTCAGTTACTTTTATTCTTTCTAGATAATGGGATTTGTCAACTTCTTCCTCTACATGCAAATTAACCAGCATTTTGTCTTTTGCCGGTTTTGCAAATCCACAGACCACAGATGAAAGTCTGGGGCATGTTGAGACGGTGCTAATATGCTAACAGAAGCATTACGTTTCTTACACAGACACCCGTGTTATTTTCGGGCCCAGTTCCACCCCTTATAATAACCCCCGTTTCTGACACGAAGGAATGTATGAGAACCAGCACGGGCAGAAGAGAGGGATCATGCACTTTGGACGCAGTCGCTGTGGAAAGACAGACACAGACAGTCTACAACCTTTCTCTGAGAGAGAGAAAAAGAGATAGAGAGTAGAAATCTGGGCCATAGCCATCAGGCCATGCTCAATAACTTCAACGCACAGAACAAGACTTCCCAAAAGCCCTGTAACTTTAATAGCTAGCAGATTGTGGGATGTTGCGCTGTTGTGCTGTTAGCATCTACACCATCAGCCTCAACATTATACAGACCACCTGTCTCAGTTGTGCATAGTAGTCTGATTAAGTGTGTTTTTGGACACCTTTCTATAGGAACCAGCATTAACATTTTCTGCAATTTGAGCTATGCTAGCTCTTCTATTGGATCAGACAACACAACGAGTCTTGGCCACCTACCAGTGTTTTTCTTTCCTTGGACCACTTTTGGTAGGTCCTGACCACTGCAAACTGCTGATATGCCACTAGTACTGCTAGTTTTGGAGATTCTAGCGGTCACATTTTGGCCTTTATCAAAGTCACTGAGATCCCTCTGCTTGACCATTTTAATACTTGCAACACATCAACTTCAAGGACAAAATGTTCATTTGCTGCCTAATATATCCCCCTCACTCACAGGTGTCATTGTAATGAGTGTTGGAGAATACACCTCTAAAGTGTAGTTGTTCAGGCTATAAGCTACTTGCGATTAAAAGTAGCTAAGCTACAGCCAAGCTACTCTTTTAATGTAGTAGCTACACCACTATATTGAGGAAAAAGTAGCTAACTACAGCAAAGCTATTTCACAGCCACAGATTCTTGTTTCTTGTTTTTGTTAAGGGCAGTTGGTAGCATAACGGTTGCAAATGCTACTAATATGTGCAACCAGCTGCCAGATGCCATTGTAAACAGGTAACCCATGTTATTCACCTCACCTGTCAGTGGTGATAATGAAATTTCTCATAGGTGTACTGCCCTCCACGTTTCTACATTCATTTTAAGAACCTGACCTAAGCAGTGACCTATGCAATCATCTGTATTCGGTGGAAAAAGTTGACAATTTGCTTCATTACAACGAGCGTTTAAAATTACAGAGCAAAACATTGTAACCTAAACCCAGATTTTTTAGAGCAGACTTCTGGGGTCTTATCTCACGGTTTGACTCTTGGATGCCCTTCAAATTACATCACTTTTTTTGCCTAGGAACTTTGTAAGTTCCCGCATACAGCATTGCATTAGTGTGTGTGTGTGTGTGTAGGGAGCAGGCATCAGACATGGGGACATTGAATCTTTCATCACTGGCTATAAATAGCATGCCAGTCCTCATCCCCACGCCGACATCAGTGGGCCCTGTTAAAAATCACAACTGCAGGCCCGGGAAGGAGCGCTTAGGCGGAGTCTGGGAAACAGCACAAACATACATACACACACACACAAACATGGACTCTGTCTGGTCCAAAATATGGACCATGGGAATGATGGAGGGGGCGTTTTTCTATTTTTTTTTTAGTCCTTCCTTTTCATTGGGATTCTTTTTTTAAAGTTGTGATGACGGAGGCGCCCAGGAAGCTGACACTAAGTCTGCAGAGCCAGTGAAAGATTACACAAAACTCTTTCAAGTGCACACACACACACACACACACAAGCACCCACACACACACGTAGAATATGACCATTACGGGAACTGGGATTATAAAAGGAAAAAGTTCAGCTTGAATAAAAATTGTGGGTTTTATGTCCCCCTAATGACACAGGTCCCCACATTGTTGGTGTGCAATCAGGTCAAAGTCCTCATATTAGGTGGTTTACAAACACACACACACACACACACACACAAACACACACACACACATATACACACATTTTTGGCTAGGTTAAACTTGAAGCAATAAATATGTTGCAGTGATTCACACACACACACACACACACACACACACACACTTTTTAGGGGAGGTTTTTTTGTTTTAAGTCCCCACTTTGTTGGTGTGCAATCAGGTTAATGTCCCCATATTGCAAGGGTTGAAACCAAAAAACACACACTTTAAAGCAGAAGTTAAGCTTAAAGAAACTGTTAGAGCCATTTTGTGTGTATGAATGTGTGAATATTTAGATTTAATGTTTTGTAGTTGTTTACAGTAGAAAGTAGAGAAATGTTTCTGGAATCTTCCATAACTTTCCATGTACAGTGCTACGTAATAGAATTCTATCAATACATATGCATGTTAAATGTACTACTATGTAACAATAGAAGTAATATGTGCCTTACGTGTCGTAATCTGAAGTTACGTATGATGTAAGACCGTAAAAGAGTTAGTTTCACATTGAATGTGATAGAGCTGATAGCTCAAGAGCGTTACAGTTTTTTGACCGTCACGTAACGCCATGTAAAGTATCTTTGTAGTCTTAGGGATTTCTTGCCTGTAAAACTTTGAATTGTAGTAAAGAAAAGACGACGAAAGACAACTCAAGACTCAAGACTCTTTTTTTTGGTACATGTCGCGTACAAAGACAACTCAAGAGCTCTCAGCAAATGAGACAGCGTTGTGCTGTTCTCACAGAAACTTTGTGGGGACTACAGGTGTAGATTCTGAAATTAAATAAACACAGAAGATATAACTGAGACTAGGAAGTCGTCAACAACACTGACCCAGGTAAATGAAGGCCTTATTCTACACACAGCTGGCAATGGTGCACATACACACTTAGACACACACACACACACACACAGTACTTTTCCTGTTCCCTGTTCTCAAAGAATCAGTCACCCATGCACACACTTGCTGACTGAATGCCACCGGCTTCATACTTGTGCGTCTGCATCACTCTGTAAACCGGAGAGGCCAAGGGAAGTTGATCATTCATGCTGGTTGACGTTATTTGACATTCTGGAACTGATTCAAACACACCAGGCTAAAGTCTAAGACCTCTCCCCAAATCGCTGCAGTTTGTCAAAGCGTGTGATATATAATCGCTAAATATTACAGTGAGACTGTCTCTAAAAACAAAGCTGAGGATGAAATTTGAAATTTGACCAGTTGAAGGACGGAGTAGAGATTTTTCCATCATTTAAGCTATGGCCCTTAAACGTGTATGAGGTCCAACTTATGGGTTCTTTACTGGAGTCACTGAGAATATATTGATGTAAAATCTAAGCCTATCCCGACACTATGGGCGGGGACAAAACTTTGGTGGCACCAACACGCCGCAGGGCACACAGACTCACAAAACACACATTCACACTAAAAAAGCCATTTTTTAGAGTCACCAATCAACCTAAACTGTGTGCTTTTGGGACTGAAAACCCACACAAATACAGTATGCTTGGCTCGTTGATCTAGTTGTATGATGCTTGTTTAGAGTTCGAGAGGTTCTGAGTTCAAATCTCCGACAAGCCTGTACTTCTTGGGTCAGTTTGTCGCACAATGGTTAGGGCACTTGCCCCATAATTGGAAGGTCTTCGGTTCAAATCCTGGACTAAAGACAATTCTTAGACCAAAATGTAGCCTCAATACCGTACGTAACCTAATCGTCTCTTTCTACCTCTAGTGTTAAGTTTATCTTTTATATTCTATTTATATATTGCTTGTTCTGTGTGCCTTATTTGTTCTGTGCACTGTTAAATCTTTAGCCATGTAGTCTCGTCTCTCTGTATACTTGTTCAGTATATAGCAGAGATGACACTAAAGTTGACTTTGACTTTGACTTTGACTTTGAGGTGCAGTACTAACTATATACTGTACAGATACATAGAGAGACGAGACGACGTGGCTCCAGGTTATTTCCAGTGCAAACAAACAAAGAACAGTAGAACAGTAGAACCTGTGCTCAGTGGACCCTGCTAATTAGCAGCTTGTGGTTATATTTCTTCTTCTTTTTTTATTATTCTCACTTTCTGCTGCTTTTTTGATTGCTTCCACTATGTCGTAGAGACATCGTTCATGGCTTAAAATGTTTAGTTCATCGACTAGAATAACTGTTCTTGCCTACAGGCCAGGCTCATCCCTCTTTTTCCCTGTGATTTGTCTCCAATGAGGTTATAAAGTGTGTTCAGGTTTTTTTCCCCATTGACTAGGTTTTTCATACTCTATAACATTATCTTGACTTTTTCATCCCACTGAACTACTTAGTCCCCTTCTTTCTTTCTTTTATACTACTTTTTATTTTTAAAACAGGGAAATGTTGCACTGCTGGCATTGATATTGTTTTATCAGGAACTGCTGGCTTATTTCCCTCGTTTACCTTTTTCACCAGTTTTTAGTACTTAACTCCAGCAGTTTTTCTCCAGCAGTCTAGTTTATGTGATTTCTCCTTTTTACCACTTTTTTCTCTTATTCCTAACATTACTTTTAAACAACTATATAAAATTTTAATCTAATTAAATGGTCCAAATAAGAGTTAATGCAAATGTACTCAACTTAGATTAGCAATTCAGACTTTCAGTGTTTGACAAGCATGACATCTGGCCTTTTGTATAAATCTCTATCTATTCTCTCTCTTTTCTTTTCCTCAAACTGCTTACGTCAAGACTTTCCCTATCGGCCGGATCTGACCGGCGTTTGCATACGCAAGAACAGCGGTGTGCATCTAAATCACAAGTCCGAGAACGAACACACAAAAGACAAAGGGAGGCCTGCGGAGGAAGAGACAGTCAGACACGGTCACTTTTCCTATCGGCTGCTTAGAATAATCGCTGAATCGCATTTGCCGTAACCCGAACTCACCTGGAGCTGACGCACGCTCCATCTGCATCTGATAACAAACAAAACGTTAAGGCAGATTTCTGAGGCGCATTGACGTCTCATTAACCTTATGAGATCTTTTCCGTCAACTATTTCTGAACATTCTTCTATCGCTTCTATTCGAACAGCTTAAGTTAGAGATGTGTAACTTATATAACGTATTTTTCTGAAAACAACTCTGACATCTTCCTATTGGTATGGTAAACTTTCAATTCACATTTACACCATTTAGCTGACACTCTTATCCAGAGCGACTTACCATTTTCTTAATTTCAGTGCAATTTGGGGTTAAGGGTTTTGCACAGGTAGTGGTAGCGCTGGAGATAGGATTTGAACCCATGACCTCTTGGTTTAGAGGCAAGTGTCCTAACCACTAGACCACCACCCCAGTTTAAAAGATATTTAATGTGGTCAAATGGTTGTAGAGTTGTCTCTGTGATCAGAGGGTTGCCACTGTGGTATTCATGAGCAAGGTACCTTTACCAGTTCCCAGACTGTTAAAGGTAGCTTGCTCATGACCACATTAGTGGTACCTTTACTGGTTCAAGTCCTGGACTGGTAAAGGTACCTTGCTCGTGAGTACCTCAGTGGTACCTTTACTGGTTCAAGTCCGGGACCAGTAAAGGTACAACTGAGGTACTAGTGAGCAAGGTACTGACCCCAAACACTGACCTCCGGATGCTTACAACAGCTGCCCACTTCTCCTCCTCAAATACAGGGGTCACATTTTGTTGTGGTGCACTATATGCTGTGCTGTGTTCACAATGACAAATAATCACTCACTTAAACAGTAAAATGAGAATATTTTTCTCAAATTTATCCTAAATCTTTTTTTTTTTTTACTAAAAGCGACAAATAATGTTCAAACCTTGAGAGTTACAAAGTCACAAATGCCTCTGGATGATTACGTTGTCAGCAACACTTCAGAGACAAGGTGTGAGGTGCTAGGAATTGTTCCAAAGAATTGAAGTAAAAGAATTTTTGACAATAAAAACATTTGCCAAAGTTATGGTCAAAGGCACAGAGACTCACAATGTAAGAACAAGCCACATTAGTGAGGTGGTTTCTTTTTTAATGAGTTGTTTTTGTTCTAGGTTGATGCCAAAACTAACAAAAAAGTGGGTTTAAAGCAAATTAAGATATGTAATAAGATACCGCTATAACTCATGTTGTTAATGATATTTCTGTGTTTAAAACAACAAGCCAATAATTGCAATTTTGCAATTTGTAAATCTATTTTAAGTGTAGTTGAAGGAAGGAACCGGAACATCTAAACTTTACAAGGTGTTTGTAGATATAAAACCGAAAATTAAATATTTTGGGCACTACATTTTGCTTCACACTCTCCAGACCAACGACGGCACAGAGACAGTGGCTATAAAGTGTTACGGCTCTGGTTTCCTGTAACCTTAAAAAGGTGACAGGTGTGTGTGCAGGCATCCTCGGGCTGGAGGTGTGAAAAGTGGCTGGCCAAGGCAGGAACCTGGCTAACGATTAGCTGTGCTAACAGGCCGAGGTGTTGAGCAGGAGATACTTTGAGTTAATGATGTGCTCGAGTGCTGCTCCATCCTGGGAACGAAGGCAGAAAAGGAGAGAGAGAGGGAAGAGTGAGAGAAGACAGAAGCTGCTAGGTTTGGGTAATGATTTAACCCTGGCATTAATGTATTTTTATTAGAACAGTCTACACAGAGTGCATTCGTAAGTGATATATAACAGAATAATTTACACTAGTATGCACAACATTTATTATG
>JAVGVS010001333.1:10000-24269 GCA_032718565.1 Distichodus sexfasciatus
TTAAAATCTCTTTCTTATGGACAGGTCTGAGAGAGGCGTTGTGTGTTGAGAGTGTGTGCAGCATGTGTGTTTGTGGTATTTGTGCTTGTTGGAGGAGTGGTGGCGGTGGTGGGCTGAAATTACACCCACCATTATCACACGGCCGCTTGGCCTCATCTGTCTTCCCATTGGCCCTGTCAGCTGTTCGTCATTTAGCAGCCAATAACCATTCATTACACTCAGGAGTCCGACAGCCGCAACAGCCCTGAGCTCAACGCCACTCCAGTGCTCTGAGAGGCCCTTTATCCAGGCCAAAGTGTGTGTGTGAGTGGTGTGTGTGAGTGGTGTGTGTGTGTGTGTGTGTGTATTCACAGAGAAATAAAGAGAGTAGGTTTATTTGTAATCTGTGTAATGTGAGTGTAATACACACTATAACGTTATTGCCAAATTAAAATACTTTATTTCACACTAAAGCTTTGTTGAAAGAGGCATAGGGCTTAGGGTTTCTTGAACAAGGATTAACCCTAGTCTTGGATTAAATTGGAGTACAAATGGAAATTCACCATTTGAAGAAGATCTAGGCCTAGGCTTAATCATAGTTTGGGAAACTGGACAAACTGGGCTTAACTAAAATCTTTAATTCTAGGCTTAAAACTCAAACTAGATGATGTGTGTGTGTGTTTACAAGACCATACTGTTGTAGTCAAGACCACTGTGTGTGTGCTTCTTACACTTGCTTTTAAATATACTTAACTATTCTAGAGGAGTGATATTGTTTAATATTTTATTCAAAAGTGTTAGACTGTGAGGCTTAAGATAAAGTGAAATTGAATTTGTTCCTAAAAGCGCATTTTTCAAAATTGGCAGAAACTAACCTTGAATCAAATTTTAATACACACTATACCATTATGCTAAAATAAAATTGTGTTGTTAAAATTTATTCTAAACGTTCTAACTATAAAATGAGCTTTGAAACTGAAAGTGAAATTTCCATCCTGCTTTTACCAAACTTTAATCTTTAGTTTTAGAACTTATAAGCAAACAATGAGTCTGTGTTTTTTGGCCACACTCAAGTGTTGTAGTAAATGTGAAACTTGGCACTACTGTTTATATGCTGTGTGTGTGTGTGTGTGTGTGTGTGTGTGTGTGTGTGTGTGTGTGAGAGAGAGAGAGAGAGAGAGAGAGAGTGTGTGAGTGTGTGTGTGTCCATGTTAAATGGGCGATCTGTGCATGGGGAGGAAATGCCTTTGAGTTGGTGGGTCAGGAGCTTAGGGAGGCCTGGCCTAGTCCTGCCATACACACCCCCAACACACACACACACACACACACATACACACACACTCTCTGTGTGTTCGGGGAGCACTTCCTCAGGCCTCCTTGGGGGGACGCCAGTGTGGGAGAAATGGAGTGTTCCGGAAGACTGAGGCCAGCATCCTGTTAGCTGGAGGATCTTTAGCTCTTTCCATACCCCCACATGAGCCTCCGCTCTCACAGTCGCGGCCTGGAGTTAACGCCTCGCCTCGAAAAGCAATCAGACTCATAACACGATAAAACGACATTGACTCAAGTGTGCACTTGTAAAGACTAAATATTACCAATACCAGAAAAAGGCTTTAAAAGTATTTTTCGGGGAGCTTTTTAATGTTGGGATCGGAAACTTTGGGATTGGCGTCCCAAATGGTGGATTTTTAGCTCTTTAAACCCCGACGTGAGCATCAGGTCTCACCACCGCAGGCCGAAGTTAATGCCTCACCTCGAAAAGCAGTCGTACTCATAACTAGGGATGCACCGATCCAACACGTGGATCAGATATTGTTCTGATAATGACTCAAACAGCTGAATCAGGTATCGGTGGCATTGGACCAATCCATGGAAATGGTCTGTAAATGCGCTGGGGTAAAGCTGGTTTATTGTTCGACAATCGCGCTAATTCCTACATATTGATATGACAATGAGCAGAACGCAACACACTACAACACCAAAAGCAAATCACACCATTATACTGTTTATTTTCCATAACAGCACCAGCTCTCGCTTGTAATCTCTAGGTTCCTGATGGTTTTAGTGCCGCAGGATTGGGGACCGTCACAAAATTACAGAACTGTGTTTAAACGAATAATTTTTGAGGTGTTATTTTAATAATCCATAATTTAGCATATAGATATGGGTGTGTAATTATTATTACATTGTTCTTAGTTAGGAAAACAGTATTTATATAACAGAATAATGTCTCCTCCTCACAGAGAAATACACAACGTTAACATTAACTAAAAATCCGGTATCGGATCGGTACTCGGGATGGCCAATACCCAACGCCCAAGTATCGGCATCAGTATTGGAACTGAAAAAGTTGGATCGGCGCATCTGTACTCATAACATGACAAAATGAAGTTGAATCAAGTATATACTTGTAAAGGCTGAACAGTACCAGTACCCGGGAATCCGTGCTTGGGGACGGTATCACTGGTACCTTTACCAGTTTGGAATTTGAACTTGCGACCTTCTGATCACAGGGGCAACTCCTTAACCATTACTAGCAACTGTGATGATGATTTGACAATTTGTGCAGCGTCTTCGTAATTGTGGTGTGTTTGCATGTGCGTTACCAACTTAATTCATATGTTTTGTTGCATTTAAGGATATTAAAAAAAAATCTCTCTTGCCCACCATAGGTATAGACTGCAACAAAAACTTGTCGAAGTAAAAACAGCCACCAGATTATTACTGCATTAAAACTGTGGTCTGCCCCATCATATTATGACACGAGTCTGTAATATACTGCACTGTATATCCTTAACCACTGTGACATATCCGTTTGGGAGGCTGATGGACCCTGTTTCCGCTGATACTGCCATGTGTAGGAGTTCAAACGCTGTGAGATATTACCACCGCTGTTTATTATTAGAGAGCGTTGCGCTCTTCCTCTTTCTCCTGCTACTGGAGCGACGCTGATGATGCAACATCCAAAGAAATGTAAATGCAACGTTTTTACCATTACCAGAGCTCGCTATGGAACGTGCATCAATTTTTACACCATTCAACTTTGTATTGGAATAATACACATTCATGTGGCACAAAATCTAGAGATGTGATCTAGGATCATCTAAATTGCATTTTTGGGTAATAATTTATGTGTACTTGACTGTATTCCAGAGATCTAGCAAATATCTGGCAAAACACATATTTTAAAAATTATAATGAGCCATAGAATGTTCCAGCCTGCGAATATTATATACCTCTGTGACAGTAAGTTTACCATGAAGAGGTCCTAAATTAAATCTTAACTGAAAACAAAAACATGAAAATGTATTTATTCAAAGAATATCAGGCTTATCTTAATATTTTAGCAACAAATACACGTGAATGTGTGTCTTTAGGCCTTCTAAAAATAAATATAAGATTATATATATATTTAATCTAATGCTATTTGTATAATAAAAGCTAAAATAGATAGATAGATGAATCCTCAGAAATTAATTATGCATTCAAAAAGGTTAACTTTTTACTTTTTCTTTAGTGGAACCTTCCTATAATCCGATAATCAGTCTGTCAGTCAGTCATTATCTGAATCGCTTAATCCCAACTGGGGTCGCGGGCGGAACCGGAGCCTATCCCGGGAACTTGCGGGCGCAGGCGGGGAGCAACCCTGGGCAGGCGCCAACACACTGCAGGGCACACACACTCACGCAATCATTCACACCTTACGGAGGCCAAGTTAAAGTCACCAATTAACCTATATTGCCTGCCTTTGGACTGTGGGAGGAAACTGGAGCACCCAGAGGAAACCCATGCGAACACAGGGAAAGCATACAAACTCCACCCAGATGGGCCCTAACCACTGTGCCACCGTGCCGCCCCATACTCCGATAATATTGCAAATATTTGGGGAAGATATTTTCAGTTTTTCGTAAGCACTGCCAGAAATTGTTGCAGAATCACCATCGTAATGTGTATGTGTGTGTGTGTGACAGTCACTCACATGATGATGTGAAATAAATCATTGTACATTATTATTAAAATATAAATGTGTGTGTAAATATGTATATACTGTATGCACACACACACACACACACACACACCACGCAATATCCCATAATCCCCTACTTCCTGTCCCTCACATCCCTCCTGCCATGCTTTCTGTAGGCCAGTACTGGGTAAAGGCAGGGTTGAGTTGAGGGGCAAACACACATACACACATGCATACACCATATACACACATATACACTACACACATATACACTCATATATATACACACACACACATGCATACACACACCATATACACACATATACACTACACACATATACACTCATATACATACACACATACACACACATGCATACAAACACCATATCTCTTTATATACACTACACATATACACTCATATACATACACACATACACACACATGCCATACAAACACCATATACACATATACACTACACACATATACACTCATATACATACACACATGCATACACACACCATATACACACATATACACTACACACATATACACTCATATACACTACACACATATATACACTCATATATATACACACATACACACATGCATACAAACACCATATACACACATATACACTACACACATATACACTCATATACATACACACATACACATGCAAACACCATATACACACATATACACTACACTACATATACACTACATATATATACACACACACATGCAAACACCATATACACACATATACACTACACACATATACACTCATATATATACACACATACACACATGCATACAAACACCATATACACACATATACACTACACACATACACTCGTATACATACACACATACACACACACACCATATACACACATATACATACACACATATACACTCATATACACTACACACATACACATGCATACACACACCATATACACACATATACACTACACACATATACACTCATATACATACACACATGCATACACACCATACACTCATATACACTACACACACCTCACATATATATACACACATACACACATGCAAACACACACCATATACACTCATATACATACACACATATACACTCATATACACTACACACATACACATGCATACACACACCATATACACACATATACACCTACACACATATGCACTCATATACATACACACATGCATACACACCATATACACTCATATACACTACACACATATACACTCATATACATACACACATGCATACACACACCATATACACTCATATACACTACACACATATACACTCATATACATACACACATGCAAACACACACCATATTCACACATATACACTACACACATATACACTCATATACATACACACACACTTTTATATATACAGATATATGCTTGTATTCATACACATATACACTCATACATACACACACACCCCACACCACACATACAATACATATATATGCATATACACACACCCCGACAATCTCATGTATGAACACACACACACACACACACACACTCACATACACATACGTAAACATTTATGCTCATGCAAACACCACATGTGCATAAATCACAAACACACACATTCATATACACACACACAATTACACACACATGCATGTTCACACTAGCATATATGGACTTGCACTTACACATAAAAACACAGCCGTGGAGGTTCCTAAAAAATAAATATGTTAAATAAGAATTTGGGGGGAAATGATAGAGTACAATTTTTTACATTTTATAAAAATGTCATGTTTGCTGATCACACACAGCGTCTCTATCTGCAGTCTGTTTACCTGCGTCTGCAACCAATTTCCCACATTAAGATTTCTGATTTTTCACGGGATTCTCGTCTCCGACATGTTTCTCCCTCAATAAACCAGCAACAAGGCGAAGTGAGGCCGAAAAAACAAGGTGTATAACTCCACCCCCACCGTCTTTTAGGAGACTGGTTTTGATCCATCGCTCCAATTGATTTAATTATCCGCAAATCTCCTCCAGTGAACCCCCGTAATCCGTCTCAGGCTTTTTTCCATGCCACGCAAAAATTAAAGTTTAGCTATAAATAGTGGCGGCTAATGCCGTCGACCTCCGAGGTTAACACTGGGGCTTTGGGGCCGCTTTCATCCCTCAGAGTTCCCGAGTTCTCCAGCCGTTCAGGTTACACCAGCCTCGAACCGCGAGGAAATGAGTTCATATCGCCCAAATGAAGCAAGGATTTTGGACCAAACGGGCACCTTTGTGGACCCTTAGATCGATGTGGGACAAGGGGTTGGCTCAGAATTAATCCCACACCCTTAACACACACACACACACACACACACACGCTTTTAGTTTTGTAGAAGGCGAGGTCATCTTTTTGAAACCCTTAAAATGACCAGTAAGAAAAATAAATAACGCAAGTTTCGAGTGTGCACGAGAGAGTATTGCATGAACTCAAGGGACCAATTGCCCAGTCAAGGATTAATCCTAGTCTGAGACTAGTTTTGAATTTAGCCTTAGTCCAAGACTAGGCCTAATCCATGAGCAAGGAAACAGCCCAAGCTATTTTTAAGCGGTCAGAATTTGTTTTATATGGCATTCAGAAATCACATACTAAAATTTATTTGCAACCACACAAAGCCAGTTCAGGACTTGAACCAGCGACCTTCCGATCACGGGACCAACTCCCAAGTGCACAAGTAGTAGAAATAAAATCTATTTGATCTTAGATACAGTTTTGGCTTAGCGTCTGAATTTCTAGTCAGTTCTAGCCACAAATTCTGCAATTTCAACACCTGTCAACTCCGGAGCACAGTTCGACTGCAAAGAAAAATTCATTTTTAACAATGTTGACAATTAATTCCACGTTTTTCTGAAATGGCTGAAATGTGGGCAGGTTTTGCGTCTACAAGCTCTAGGCTGACTAATTGCCCTTTTCCATAATCCTTTAAATGTTTGCACATAATCTCGTTTTGTGTATACTCTCGTGAGGGCGTGGGATTAAGAAATGGGTAGTGCTGAGCCAATGCAAATAAACGTGTGATGAGGGAAGGCAGATTCATCACTAGCAAAACTCTTTTCCACTGCAATGGTGCTGGTACCGATGTCAGTGCTCAGTTGGTGTCGAAGTTCAGAACTGGTGCTTTTAGATGCGGCTTGAAGCTTGAGGATATACTTCAGCACCCAAATGCGTCTATTTATAGTTGCAAGCAGTTGATAACAAGGTCACAAGGTGTGTTGGCGCCTGCCTAGGCTTGGTCCCCGCCTTGTGCAAGTAGTCCCGGGATAGGCTCTGGTTCCCCCCACCTCCATTTGGGAATCGGCACCAAAGCAGCACCAAAGTGGCACCAGCGACCAGTACAATGAAGAGACAGTGTGACCTGAGAACTGTGAATTCCTCCCGTTTGATTGGCTGGTTTGGAAAAGTGGGTGGGGCGTTCTTATGTCTGCATGTTCATGACTGGCTGTTTTTGCACCGGGGTCAATGGGTCGTGACCTTTTGGCGAAGATTTAACAAACACGTGGGGCTTCGACTGCTCAGATGACAACGTGGGGACGAGGACCCCAAGAACGTCAAGCAAACACACACACACACACACTTATATTACTATCTTTGTGAGAACCAAAAAATGTCACCACAAACCATAACAAACGGACAAACCATCATTTTTTCAGGTTTTTAAGGGGACAGCCAGGTTCTCACAACCACCGTAAATACATGGACACACACACATACAGACACACATCCCCTGGGGAGACACGGAGACTGGCGGCACCAGAGTAGAAAATGCATCAGGCCCAGCAAGGGGCCCCGGGCCCCACAGTGGGAGGTGAGGGGGGTAAAAAGAAGGAGGACGGCAATTTTGGTCAGGTGGGGGCGGGTGGGCGGCTCTCCTGGTGTGAGAGGACCCTAATGGCACCAGCAGCTGAGCGGTCTGGTATCGTCATTGGGAGGGTCATGAGGGTGACTCTGAGTGTACGTGTATGTGTGTGTTTGTGTGTGTAGGTAGTGTGTGTGTGTGTGTGTGTGTGTGTGGAAAAGGCCACAGATGAATCGTTACTGCTGGTGTCAGGTGACGTTCGGTGCCGAGTTCCTCCCGAGCGACTAATCAGTTTTGAACTCAAGCAACAGCAGGACCATCAAATCCATAACATTGCATCAACGCTGCTGCAATGCTTCTTTAACTAATCTTACAAACCAATCCTTGTTAGGTGTAAGTATGTGGACAGCATTCACAAAGCCACCCACCTCAAGACACCAAACTCTGCAAAAATTTGGCAGAAATTTCCAGATTTCAGGAAGAATTCAAGTTTTAGAATATTTCACTTTAGAAACTTTGAAAATGGTTGCAATTTCGATGACTGCAATAATAAATTTTCATGTCCCAACAGGTACGTATGTCCGCAATTTCTAGGAGTAGAAATTACAATGAATTAGAGCAATGGGCAGGAATGGTACCTTGCTCAGGAGTACCTCAGTGGTACCTTTACAGGTCCGTAACTCGAACCGGCAAGCCTCTGATCATAAGGCGAACTCCCTAGCCATTATGCTATCAACTGCCCCTTTGTCTCCAAAATAAGTCTAGGTCCAAAAGAATCACACACACACTTCACTGTGACTTTAATGTGAACAAGTACCACACCTTCAACAGAGCTCTATGCCAAAACCGAGAGAGAGAGGAAATTCTTACAGTTGCCAAAATTGTCCCACCCAGCACACTGAGCGTCCCCAGGAGTTCGGCTAATTGCAAGGTCATGTGTCTGAATCTCTCTCTCTCTATACAGCTAGAAACTATAAGTATCTTGGGGGCAGTTGGCGGCATAACGGTTGGACGTTCGCCCCGTGATCAGAATAATGTTACCACTGAGGTACTTATGAGCAAGGTACCGTCCCCAAGCACTGCTCCCCGGGAGCTGCATTTGTTAGCTACCCATGTGAGTGCTTATATACATGTTTTTGATATGTGCACTTGTTCGCGATTCGGATTTCTGTCTATTGTTCTATCTATTTTTCAGCCATAGACTAACACAGAGCTCAAATTTCAACATTATACCGCACAGCCGCCGTTCTTCACAAAGTCACCGAATTCTAGGTGATTCGAGGGAGCGTGGGCCACTTCACATATCTGTAACCGTCGTGACCCGCACTCATTTTTTTCTGACGTTTATTTTTCCCCATAGGAACCCATTCATTTTCTCCCATTAAGAATACATGGAATTTGTCACTCGAAAGCTTCCCTCGGCCTGTTTTCACACGAAAGTCGTCGCGGCTGTTATGCCCCCTCAGAACACCTCACTGAACAAACAACGCAGTCTGTTTTGACCCACACTCATCTTTTTCTTGCTTTCATCATCCCTTGTTCTTTCCCTATTTACTTCAATGTGTTTAAATCAAAGTCTTTCTACGTGGACAGTTTTCATGTCACAGCTACAAAACTTGAACAGTCAGATTGGCGTTTTCTTTCAGAAATGGATCTATTAAGTATCCAAGTTATAACAGTTGTCATACGTTGATGCATGATCACTATTTGGTGAGATCTCAGATCTTGTTATTTGCCCAGTTTATCTCTGTCGACTTCATCAGCTGTTTGTTAACGTGTTATTACCATTAAAACACCAGTAATATTACAGTCAGGTGACAGTGTTCGTCATTATTAGCTGATTTTTGGATGAGTTACTAGATATCAAATATCAGTTATCTGCCTAAATCAACCTTGCTGTCTGACTTGATCCATCATGATGTTTCATGACATTTTTATCACTAATTATTGATGATTAATGATGCTAAATTTATATCTGGTAAAAGGGAGCGTTATTATAAAGTGTAAATAGTGAGCTTGCGTAAATGTATCACAACTGTTATAACTTGTTTAATACTGCCTATTAATGTTATAAAAATACTTCCCAAAACCTAATTAAAAACATAAATATAAATCATTAATGATCATTTATAAGTGGAATCTTATTGTGAAGTGGTACCATTTAGGCAGGTGCAGTTTTATTTAGCTAAAGTCACCATTATGTCTATAAAATGTTTATAAATGTATATATGACAACATTAAAAAAAAGGACAAAAAACTGTGTACTACAGTAGCTTTATCCTGTGTAATCCTGCATCTCATTCTTATCCAACAGCATTTTATTTTTTTTTTTGGTACAAGCTCACTCCTATTTCCTGCATCAAAGCATGCCAGAAATGCCCTGCTGCCCCCGAGACTAATAAATAAATACAGCCATGATGTTAGAGAGCAACTGCAACTTTCTCTATTTTTCCCTTTAGAGAGGACAAATTCTTTTACACTCTCTCTCTTTGTAAGTAGCTTTTATTTCAGGCTCAAATTTTCACATTTGAGATTCTAATTTTCTGACCATATTCAGAAATAAAAGGCAGAAGAGTTTTCTTTTATGAGAGAAGACGTTTCGCTATAAAACGTCTTGGTCAGTTTGACAGAGACAAAATTTAATGGAGTCGGACGCTTACAGCCGCCATTTGGGAGAGATGGACTGCCAGAAGGTCCTAAATAAAATCCAGGGGAAGCAGTCGCTGTTTTGTTAAAGCAGCATGAAACCATAAGACATTCTGGTTGAGATATTAAATAATAATAACAAGAAAAGGGAATTTCCTGGAGAAAATGTTTGATTTCCGTGTGGTGAGGAAGATGAAAAGGAGGAATAAAGTGATTCAAAGGGTTAAAAAGGTCAGTATGACATCACAGAGTATGACTCAAAAATAGTATTAAAAGCTGTATTTAAATATTAATTCACAAGATAAATTAATTAACAAGCAACATTTGCATTTACATTTACGGTGTTTAACAGAAACTCTTATCCAGAGCAACTTCCATTTTCCTAATTTGATGGACTGTCTCCCTGAGAGCAACTTGGCATTAAGGCTGCTTCTCAGGGACTCAGTGATGGTAGTGCTGGAGGTAGGATTCAAACCCACGACCTCTTGTGAGTGATGGTAAACACACCACTGTACAGCACACCATGCACCACTGTGAAATTTTACCTCTCCGTGGCGGAGCAGTGGGCAGCTGACATGGGGAGCAGTGCCCAGGGAGCAGTGCTTGGGGATGGTACGTTGTAGAGGTCGACCGATATTGGTTTTTCAGGGCTGATACTGAGTATTGCTAGTTAACGGGGCCGATAACCGATATTCGGAACCAAAATGCAAAAAAAACCGAGAAAATCGGTCAAAATTTAGAATTTTGCAAACACCAAGCTCAGCTAAAACTCTCCTCTTTCCACTTCTCCTTCTAGAAGCTTCACGCTGCACTTGTGTGTGAGTGCGGTGTGAGTGACAACAAGGCTTCAGCGTTGATTGGCTCCTACACATGTGATACATAGCCAATCAGAGACTGTTGTGGGCATGACGTTAAGTAATGTAGCGAGTCGAGAGCAAACGGCACAGAGAGAAGAGACAGCAGTGGATCCACAGTAGCGCACCTGCTTGTAATTACTTAATATCGGCGATGATCAGAATCTGTGTGAAAACTGTGTGGGATTTTAAGAACAAATTTCTGATGAACGAAGCTCGAAGAAACATTATCTCCATGATATATTTCATTTAAAAATAAATTTCTCTTGGCATAAGCAGATCTCACAGGAAATACTTCTTGTTCAGAAGTAGCCGAGCTATCAGACGCAGAGCTGGAACGAAGCTGACAAGACAAATCTGTGCTGATCTGAGACCAGCTGCTTGCTGTCAGTCCTGAGAAAAAACACAGCCACAGTAGGTTAGACGCGTGCAGTGGAGAGCAGGGCGGTGGCAGTAAATATAAACTCAGGAGTGTGTGTGACGTGATTACATAACACATACACACACACACGGATTCAATTAATGGTAGGCTATTTTAGACACACTCATATACATACACACACAAGTCAACTTACTAACATCACTGCAAAAAATGCCTTTTTAAAAATAAGAAAAAAAAATACTATTTTTAGGAAAAAAAATACTTATTTCAAGAAAAATTATCTGCCAGTGCAGCAAGAAAATTGCACTTGCTAAGATTTCTTAAAACAAGGGAAAAAAACTCAAAGACTAAGCATACACAACTTAAATTAAGCAGAATATACTAGTTTTTTTCTCCAATTCTCTTGAAACAAGTAAAAATATACTTACAGTCTACCTGTTAACACAACTCCTTTACCAATGTAGGTTGTTTTAAGAAAAAACTGCTCAAAATTAGTTGTATTACCTAGGTAGGATAACTCAAGATAAATTTTCTTGAAACAAGTCAAATAATCTAAACAATATTCAGTCTTACCAAGAAAATAAATCCAAAAAATGGTGTAACAAGATTAAAATGCTGAATTCAAGTCAATTACACTTGTACAGATTTTTATTTTTTGCAGTGATACTTTTGGGGACATTGTATTCTAAAAGCTATAATGATTACTGTACTGTAATCTTTACCTTTACCCTTTTTTGTCCCAAATCTAGATAGATCTGTCCCCACTCTGCAGATATAACGTCTAAAACATTTCCCCAAAAGTAATCTAGTTCAAAAATACACACACAGACATCACACACACACACACGCACTGAGCAACTGTACTAAGCACGTCTCTTCCATTAAAGTGGGTTTAGTCTGATCACTTGGCTGATGTCTGGCAGCCCACGTGTGACCTCCAAAAAGATTCTCCCCAGTCATGAGTAATGGCTGAATTTAGCCAGAGAACACACACACACACACACACACACACACACAAAGTCATGCTGCATCATTCATCAGGCTCAGATAGGAGGAACTTTACCACCTCCCAGCCGGATGTGATGAATCGCAGTCATAAAGTGGAGGAGCCTCATCGTACGAGTGTAAGAGTTCTGGCATGCCTGTGTTCTCTCTTTTCTCTCTCTCTGTTTCTTCTTAATGCCCAGTGACTACAGGTGATAGATGTTTAGGGTGGGGGTAGCCACATATTTCATACTCGTTTATATTTTCAGCATGCAGTTTTATGCAGTTTAATGGGCAAATCTTCACTCCTTGACATCATCTTGACCTTTTTATCCCATTGAACCACTTCATCCCTCCTTTTTAAGTCTATATTTTTCTGTTAACGCTTTGACTTTGTCTGGACTTTATGCCTCCTTTTTCCTCTTCCTCTTCTCTAGTTTTTTTTAATCGAGTTTAAGTGTATGCGTTTGCATGGAGAGCCGGTTGTTTCTCACAGCGATGAAATCCGATTGGCTGGTTTCAGTGCCGCAAGTCGTTTTTTGGGACGACTTTTGGACAATGACGGCCGGGCAAACAACACAAATCCAGGAATATCCAGCTTATGTCGGGCTCTTCTTCATGGAGCAGAGAGCCAAAGCAAGCAGATCTCAGAAGCATAGTATTACCTCGGGCTGTTTACAAGCAAGCTGTGTTCACTACCGACAGTTTTAATGGAGATCACTTGGTTATTACTGGGTTATTACTATTTACAAGGCCAATTTGGTGCTTTCAAAGGAACTCAGGAGGTCACAAAGTGATTGACAGTAATAATAGTTAGGTACTTTCAAGTTTTACCTAAAAACTTCATTATGATTAGTTATTGATGTTTTTTGTATCACAGTATTTTTTTTGTTTGTTTTAACATGAATCTGTGGCTTAGGGAACGCTCATTACAGGAATCAGCTAAACACAAAAAAGTAATAGCACAGTTCTCATTCATGGAGATGCCCCTTGTGAGCAAAACAGGGAATTACAATTTTCTGAGTTTTCTGAAAAATAAAAGTGAAAAGACAGTTGCTGTTAGGTTATTAACAGGAGATGGAATATTAAAATTGGAAATGTATTTTTTTAAGCCGTGAATGTTGTCTCTACGACTAAAACTCTGTAATGGAAATCACAAAAGAGAAAGAAGTAGTCCTACTTGAAGCTGAGACTAAATTGTGAGTTGGTCTTATGTCAGGCAAGTTAATTACCTCAGGATTGATCAAATGATGGCATAAAATATTTGCTTATAACATCAGTGTTTTGAAGGGAATTATGGTGTTGAGTGTACGATTACTTAGTATAATTCAAAACTCAAATTTCAACTGTAATTTGTTACTTCCACCATTGGGTAAGGCCTAACAAGCCTTTGGAAAAAATCATCCAACATCCCACTAAAAAATGTACAACTTTTAGTACCCTGCAATCACAAGAAGAAGAAGAAAGAATTGAGATAACATGGCAATCACTATTACTCAACCATCACAAAAAGAAGAATCTAGAATTGACAGGAGCAAAAGTTCAGCGACTCATCCCCATGGTACAGATACCCGCTTTGCCTTTTTCTTCTTTGAACCATCCCTCCATCTTTTCCCACCTC
>JAVGVS010001334.1:0-24243 GCA_032718565.1 Distichodus sexfasciatus
ATACTTGGAAAAAATTAACAGCCTTCTTTAACAGTATAAAGTACACCTTCTTGAAACAAAAAAAATCAGCTAACACTTATTCAAAGGAAGATAAACATTTGAAAGAAAAGTAACATTTTTACAATGTTTTAAATTTTTTCAAACAAGAACATGTTTACAAAATCTAAATACTGTCTTCACTTTTCAAAATAAAACTTATCTTTACTTATTACAAGAAGTTACAAAAATAATATTACCAGTAAAAAGTAAAATAAAAGAATACTGTCTTTAAATTAAATGATGTACAAAAATATACTTGGGGAAAAAACTGTCTTCTTTAGTAAACTTGAAAAAAAAAAAAAGCAGTAAACAACATTGCAGTTATTCAAATGAAGATTAACATCTGAAAGCAAAAGTAAAGATGAAGTAAAGATTATTAAAGACATCACCTGGTTAGCACTGAAAAAAAAAGTACTGCAACAGCCAGTGCAACATTATGGACAAAACATAGGTCCTGCCTCTTAGCCCTTGTTTCAAGTTACAGTGCCCATGAAAGGAGTTTATTTTTTAAGACCTGGACTTTGTTTGACAGCTTGTTGGCATCGAGTTGCATAAAAATCTTTTGAAACAATTCAAAAGTATATCTCAGATCCTGGGGGTAAGCCAAGTTTAATGCATAAATTAGACCAACCATCATGGAACATGCATTAGCTACATTGTCCAAGTTTTCAAGTACTTGGATGTCTTCGATAATGACACCAACGTCGTTGTATGGCTCTGCAACATCTGCCCCTTCATATTTGATGGCATAGATTCCGAGAGTGGTGTTGCTCATCACAATTTGGGCTTCATCATGTTCAGCATCCTAAAAATACCAAAAGACAAGTACAAATAATAAGTACAAAATAAAACAATTACGAACAGATCAAGGGTAAAAATAGGAACTGGTTTTAGAGAAAAACACAAAACGTTTCTTTTAAAAAATGTAAATAGCTTACCATGTACTCCTTCACTAGGTTTGAAGGATCTTCATTTAGGTAGACCACTAAAGCTTTCAGGATGCATTCATGCTTTTTTTTCAATGGTGATGCTCTAATCAAAATGAAATGAGAATTAGTACTTTTTGCTGTACATCTTAAATTGAAGTAGCATTACGCAAATTATCCCACTGCTGTATTTTACGAAAGTGAAGTGTGTCCATCAACCAATGGTCCCAAATCAGAAGCACTGCATGGAATACACAATTATCTTGAACGTCTGAGCTATTCTAATTGTAGTTGCAAAAACAACTCAAAGTATAACAGAGGCAGAAAGTCACTGATGCTTCAAAATAAAAAATCTGAATATTTGGAGCCTAAGAAGGAAAATTCACCTTTAACTGTTAATCCATAATTTTAGTATAAAAAAGATTAAATGAAGGATGAGTTAAAAATAACAAAATAATCATATTTGGATGAAATATTAGTTTGGCCTATTATGAATTATGAGAATTGATGATGTATTTAGAGAACATTCCCGATCCAAAACTGACAGGATGTCTGTGATCTTCTGTGCGGCTGCTCCTCCTTTCTTTTTAAAATTTTTGTAACCCTGCTGAATTCCGCAGATACCTGGTACAATTTCCAAACAAAACAAAACAAAAAAAGAGAGCGAGACAAATCAGGGTGCTGGTAAATTTTTGACAGGACATCATCATACACTTCCTTTACCAGCACTCACAAATAACACACATTTACTATAAATGAACAAACCTGAATTACATCTAAAGAACTTCAAATCATACTTTAGAATTATAACAACATCCAAGCAAGCTGACATGACATTAAAGACATACCTCTCGCTCAGTAAAGAGTGCTGGCCATCTGTTCTTGAATCCAAATCCAGTAGACTGCACATAACTTGTGCTTTTTCCTTGATGTCCCAAGACGATTGCAGATTTCAAAGTCATCAACGTATAATCCTCAGCTCCTCTGAAAAGAAATCATTTGCTTTAAAATACAAACCATCCTGAACTGACCTATACTCTTGAGCATCTCTTAACTGTTGAGAACTGTGACTTTCAACCATTTTGTCAAGCAAGTCATTCTAGCACAGCACATTCTGTAAAGACTCCAGTATTGGAACATACTGAAAAGTTCTGTTTCCCTTGGCTTCAAGAATATACTCTACAGTGTCTACAATTTTAAAATTTTCCCTGTAATATTGTTTGGGCTTAAATGCAGAAGCTAGTGGACCACTATGCTTTATAGCAGAGAGTAAAGGGTTTGCTGTACTTAAAGATATAACCAGGTCTTTGACTAGTACTGCATCATTGTCAATTCTGTGCCTTTGTATGGTGTCTACAATGATTCTGTGAGACAAAGGGAGAGAAGCATCACTCAGCAAATAATGCAAGTCCCCACACAACTCATCTACAGCAAATTTGAGCTCTACCAACTTTGGCAGGTTCTCTCAAACCTCTTCTGTATCAGTAGAAGATGAATAATCTAACACAGATGTTTCAGTTTCTTCATTTGAAGGAGGGTCATTAGATGTTTCTCTAACCTCTTGTGTTTTCACTATTCCTTCCTTAAAATCTTTTACTGAAAACTGACAATGCTTTCGGCTCTTATGTGATTTGAATGTAGCATACACGTTTGTTTTAAATGAGCAGTCCTTAAACATACAACTAACTGTCTTATGACTGCGCAAGTGATTATTTATATGGAGAAAATAATCATTTACTGAAGGAATGCCAGTAACAGCACAAACATGACAATTTATCACTGTAGTTTGAGTAGAATTTTGATTTTGAGGTAGCTGCTCACTGCCATGTGATCTGGATAAGTGGGACCGCAGTGCATTCCAGGTTTTAAAAGTGCACGGACAGTTAGAATATACACATGGATATGTGTTTGCGGCCATAATGTCCATGTACCAACCTGAAGTACTTTAAAAGCTTTGATCTGGAGAAATGAGACGATCCACAATCTCTGCAAAACTCTCTTTCAAAACTCTGTAAGGGAGAAAAAGAATGTGAGTCACCAAAGAATAACAACAAAATATGAAAAACTGCAAACTACTAAACTTAAGTAAAAATGTGTTAGCTGACCAAACAAACAAGCTTGCATTAAATAGCTAGATGTCATCTTAATTAAATGTCAAATATGCTTATTGCCATGTGTTTTTGGGGGGATTTATCAGGCTTGAATAATAAAACGAGATATTAAATAACAATGTGCCAACACCACCTTTTAAGATTATTAATTAAATTATTAACACTGACATTATAACGTGATAAAATTGCTCTACAAGCACAAAACAATCGGTTAAAATGGAGAAACCATTCCTTACTAGCAATTTAATGTCATTTACAACTTTATTTTGGGTGATATATATAAAAGTTCAACAAGTATAAAATTTCATATAAATGCATAAAACAAAAATGTATCTAACTATAATGTGAAAGAAGACATGAGTCATATGGCAACTTTGTGACAATACTATACACAACAAGGTATTACAAGTGAGTAATGATTCAAATGTTGTCATAGCATCAATATAAATGCATAAAAAGTAGTGTTGCAGTCAAGACCGCCTAAACCGAGACCAAGACATCACCGAGACCGGAGGGTATCAAGACCAAGACACTGCTGAGACTTGAGGGTACCAAGACCAAGACCAAGACACACTAAGGCGAGACCAAGACCAAGGCTGGTCGAGACCAAAACCAAGCCCGAAAACAGACTAGGGCTAGAATCGACATCACATTACTCAGATCAACTGTAGAGAAAAAAGGCATTGCTGTAAAGTGTCATTACTCGTTAAATCAAATTCATGTTATCTTTTCAATTATATTGTCCATATTTAAAATCTCCCAGATGTGTCATAGTTACGAGGCCTGATGGAAAATAATATTCTCAGCAATCCTCTCCTATAACCATTTTACCAGACCTCGTCAAGGGAAAGAGATGGGATGTACCAGAAAGATGTTCATATTAAGTCTCTTATACCAGGGACAGAGGCCCGGGGTGTTGTATAGGTGTTAGGTGTGGCAACTGATTCTTTAAGGTTTATGCAGTAATCAAGATGGGGCATCGGTCAGAATGCAGGAAATGACAAGAGACATTAGGGTTTGAGCATCTTTCTATTTGAGGTCCAGTTCAAGACAACTTAGGCTGTTGAGTCTGTAATAACAAATAAACCACAAATTTGGCACGTATAAATTGACTGTAGCAAACATAAATTACTCTCCATTCATCATTAATGAAATCTAAATACATACAAATAAGGCTTACAAATTCAACTGTATATAATGCATCTGTAATACACATTTACGCTCCAACTGGACAGAAATGGTCTACGAAATATACAGATTGCAGCATTACTCAAAGACTCTCGTTAACTTAAACTACATTACGGTCTCTGTCGCCCTCCGGCAGCCAAATAAAGTGCTGCAGCCTGCAACATACATTTCCTCCCACGCGGCGATACTCGCAAAATATAACGATATAAAGCTAACAAATGCAAATAACATCACCCCCTTTCCACATAGAAGGTACAATGATTTAGGGAATTTCTAGAACATATTAATACACTAGGCTGTATTTCTAAACGCATGAACTATATTGCCAACATGTATCTACATAAACTTCGTATGAACATAAAAGTGAGGAACTTACTTATCGTCATGGACTCAAAATTGAAAAGCTGACTTGAACACTCAGGGCGGCAACGACGACTAACCGTCCCACGTAACAAATTCTGACGCCTTTACCACAGCACAAATTCGCGCGGCATTGGCAGATCAGGCGCAGGCATTATGAGGCTCAAGTTACCCGGAAACCGCATCAGTCAAACGCGACGGTGCAAATGCGTAAAATTCACCTAAGAGTCCCAACCTTTTGTACACGGGGTAAGCACAATGCAATGCAAACCCAACACAATGAATATGGCTATGTAATAATCCCTTGCTTTGAATTGAAGAGAATGAGAATCCAGATTGACTTGCACCTCCAAGACAGTGCTTTCTAATGAATGTAAAATACCTGATTTATTTGAATTATAACTATGCTATAGACTATGTTGTATCCATTAATAGATAAACTGGAATTGTCCCACTGTAATCTTCACACTTCGATATCAACATCACTAAAATTACTTACCATATAGCATAAAACAAATGCTTGCTCAACACAATGCACATAGACAGGTGCTATATAAAATCAATGATGATTTATGATGTCAAATAACGCCACTGTAATAATTAAACAATACACCCACAAAACAAATACCAGATATGTACACAAATACATGACATAACCATATATACTCTTAACCGTATATTTATCGTAAATCGGCATATACCAAATAGAGTCGAGACCAAGACAAGGCCGAGACTAAACAGAGTCGAGACCAAGACAAGACCGAGACCAAATAGAGTCGAGACCAAGACCAAATAGAGTCGAGACCAAGACAAGACCGAGACCAAATAGAGTCGAGACCAAGACAAGACCGAGACCAAATAGAGTCGAGACCAAGACAAGACCGAGACTAAATAGAGTCGAGATCAAGACAAGACCGAGACCAAATAGAGTCGAGACCAAGACCGGTCTCAAGAACTACAGCACTACTAAGAGTTTAAGACACTTACCTGCCTGTTGTTCGCAGTGTATTGGGAAAAGTTTAAACTGTTCTATGCATGTTCAAAAACATTTTTGTCATTGTTTTAACAAACAAAATTCCTGCTTTATATCTACATTTATTTACAAAACAAATTGCCTTTCTATACCTCGTTCATCTGAGAAATGTGCTTTGAACGTAGATATTTTATACTGGTGAATCGAATCGAATGGCTGCTACTGACGACGCAATAAAACATCCATTGGTTAAAAAGTAATTAATACTCTGAGTAGTTTTTGAGAAGAGTACTTGGTACTTTTACTCAAGTATTCTTTTAACACTAGTACTTTTACTTGTAATTGAGTACATTTTAACCAATGTAACAGTACTTGTACTTGAGTACAAATTTTCAGTACTCTTTCCATCTCTGATTAAAACCCATCACCATGACGCGACAAACCCGGAAGTGTCTAGTGGGGATTCCTTAAAGGTAGTGATGTGCAGATGAAGCTTCATGAACCATTTGCAGTAAGTTTTGCACCACTAGATGGTACTCTTGACTTGAAGAGAATGGCACACTTTGAAAAAATGCAACACATTTAATCATTTCTTCAAGTCAAGAGTGTCATCTAGTGGTGCCAAACTTACTGCAAAAGGTTCATGAAGCTTCATCTGCACATCACTGCTTAAAGGGACGGCACACCGTTACCATGACAACCCCGACGCGACACATCAAAGCTCATGTTAAAACTCTGGCGAGCCCGGGCGTCGGGGAGGAGGCGCAGACGTGACACGTAATCAATACCTAACTGCCAAATCATTTCAGTACAATTCAAAAACTTCGATGACGTTATCATGTGCCATAGAACTGAAGATATATCTATTTTCACTGTGCACTTTTCCTTTTGGGGAGCTCCATTTGCTTCTCATTTTTCCCTCCATTTCTCCGTCTTTTTCTCAGCTTACTCCAGCTCACTCGTCTGCATCTCTCCCTTTGTTTTCGCTACATGTTTCACTGTCTTTCTTTCTCTTTCTACCGTCTTTTCACGTGTTTGTCTTGCCTCTAACTCTCTCATCTGTCTGCGCTGTAGAGTCGCAGTGTTTATCGCCTAGAATGCACAGACCTGATTGGTTGAGTGGTGTCATGTGGGATGGCTGAACTCGCATGCTATTGGTCTGTGTGTTTCCTCATCCACTAAACCACTAGTGAAAAGACTACAAAAACTGGTTAAAACAGAAGCTCCGTCAGGTTTTAAACCATAACCTTCTGTTTTGGCTGTAGGTCCGGATCTGTATGAGCCAGCTTCTGGTTAGCGACCTCTGGTTTACAGGCTCAAAAAAGTTTGAAGAACACATTCATCATTTCCATTAAAATGATCATTTCTACCTCCGACAATACATGTCCTGCTCATTTGCTATATGTCCTATTCAGACTAATTATTATCATTGTGTTTCACTGAAAAACAAGAAAATTTATATATTTTAATATATACTAATAGTCAAAAGTGTGGACACACCTCCTCATTCAATGTCTTTTTTTTTGTTCTCATTATTTTCTACATTGTAGATTCATATTGAAAGCATGAAAATGATGAAAGAGCACATGGAATTATGCAGAAATAAAAAGTGTTCAACAAACCAGAATGTTGAATATTTAGTTGATGCTGTTGAACCTTACCGTACATATTACCAGTTGTAGTTTTCTCTATTCGACTGCTGTCACTTTATTTAACAGAACTGCCTGTGTTTAGAACTTCATATTCAACTGACACTAATCATATGCACATTCAATGCAAAAAGTTAACTCCAGCAGCAAAAGTGTGGTTTTAAATTCTGCATGTAACTATATTGCACAGTCTCTTTTGTACCTCTACCTGTAGAGTTCTTATATTTTATATTTGATAGTCTATGTATATATTTTTTGCTCACTCTATGTGCCTTACTTTGTCTTTTTGCACTGTGGAAGCTGGAGCCACGTCGTCTCGTCTCTCTGTACACTGGTGACTCGTAAGGGAATCGTTTTGGTAACGTCTTGCAGAGAAGGTTGTGAATGCTACATTTCCTCTCAACACATTTTGTTCATTAAATACTGACTCTTCATGTCAAAATACATCTTGTCCTACACACTAACTTTATCAAAACACAATCTGACTCAAATCATTCTCTCAAAGAATAGCATGTTTCACTGTGTGCTGTGCTGTGCTGTGCTGCGTTCACAATGACAAATAATCACTCACTAAAATTAGACCAAAATGATTCATAGTTTTGGTATTGGGTATAACTTCTCTGTTAAGAAAATGTAAGCATTTTAGAATTGTGTTGACTGACTGCATATGGTGTTAAACAACATGAAATGTTTAGATCAATTTGTCACCATGTTTCCACTCTGCACTCATAAAAAGACGATGTTGAACATTATATAACAGTGTCATATAACATTATATGAGTGTTTGTCCACTCATTTAGAAACAGAAGTTCACAATGTCTTATTTTTGATTATTTGCACTTTGTGTAACTGTGGACCCTGAGCTTCATCACGTCGTCTCTCTGAATACTTGTGTATGGTTGAGATGATTATAAAGATCAGCTTGACGTTGGCTTTAGCAAGAGCATAAATATGAACCACAAATGAATGGACGTTGCATTTTATTTACAATTATTAAGCTTCAAACTCAAACAGCATATGGATCCCCACAATATGAGGGAGTATGAACGTATGAAAGACCCAATAATGCAGAAATATGAGATCAATAAAGAGACGATTGTTGCTCAGACACAACACACTCCACCTTTTACTACTAGTCACTCACTTATTTTCACCTCCATGTAAGAACTGCACCTACTGCTGTACAGCTCTACAATTTTACATGTTTCTCACTCTTTTACCTCTTTCACTTTTAACTGGTCACATGTCATTATCATGAATCAGGAAGCAAATCCAGTTCAAACCGGTTAAAGTGAAAGTGAAACTTCCCTCAGCAGCTGGGTGTGGGTGACGCAGCAGCACATTACAGCTTTTAAACTCTTATTTACACATTCCACTAAACTTTTAACATCCCGAACTGGATCAGAAGCGACTGTCTACACAGATATTGTGCTGGTGTGAGAGACTGACCGAGTCCATCACTGGACTTCTGATTTAGCTCCAGAGTGACCAGAGGCCTTCAGGTATTTAACACACTTGAGTTTTACACACTTCTTATTCATTTCAACATCAAACTCTTCAGATGAAAAGTACAGTGATGATGTGAATATGAGCTGGAGTTTATTCATGATGTGAATCTGCACCGATGTAGAAACAGTTCAGTGTAAAATTCTGTTTGAGTGCAAATCTCATCTCACATGAGGCACCTTGTTTTCTGAAGGTGGACAAACTGGTGACGCAGAGTGATATTTGAGGGAAGAGTGTTATTGTGAAGTGAGACTGTACAAGCTGCAGGGTGAGACATGACCTCCAAAATGAGTCTCTCTGGAGAACAACACACAAGGAAAACAGAGAGGTGAGAGAACATCAAAAATCATTTTACACACTTAAAACGTAGTCAAGCACAGTCTTTAACACTTTATTACAGTTTATCTAATATGTGCAGTCTTAATATATAGAATATAAAATATCACATTAAATGGATGTTTACGTGATACTTCTTATTTTTGTTTAAGTCTGAATAAGAGATCAGATTCACCTGAACCCAGCTGTGTGTCCATGAAGAGTGACTGCTCAATGGATGAACCACCTACTTTCAGAGAGAGAGACAGTTCTGCTGATCTAAGGTAAAGACAGTCTCGACAGGCTCAGTTCTGGAATAGGCTCCGTACCCTGTGACCCTCATTAGGAGTTATTGGGCAGTTTGGAAAATGAATAAATAACTGTGGAATTTTATTATTGAGTGAAATCATAATCATACTGCAGAGGTCAATTGAATGTTAACGTTTATATTAATAAATCAGAGGCATGCGCTGCTGTTGAACATCTTGTTGACAAGATGACATAAATATAATAAAATGTATGTCATGTGCACATCCTGAGACACAGCTGTTAGAAAGTGGTTCTGACACAGGGCTGGGCGATATATCGAGTTTTTTAAGTATATTGATCTATTTTCATACGATATAGGATTACACAATATCATTTATATCGATATAGTTTATGTTGTGGTAAAATTATACTAAGAGGTCCGGCAGATCGCTGTTTTTCCATCTACCTGTCTGTCACACAACTTGGCTGCCCCGCCTCACTATGGCGTCACATTAATGCCAAAACTAGAGCGCGCAAAATGGCTTGCTACAAAATTAAGAATCGAGTGCGCGGTTGTGATAATATTGCGCGCAAACTGTATTTTTCCTCTCTCGAATGTCTTTTTCCTCTCAATGTGTTAAATGTCCTTGCGCACAAAGTACATTACCGACGAGCGGCTTTTTTGCTCAAGTGAGATTTCTACGTGCGCGGTTTGAAAGTGGGGTGTTTTGACAGGTTGGGGCGGGGTATTGGCTGTTTCTGCCTGTGAATCCTATTGGCCGATGGCTCCTGGTTTTGTGATTGCACATCGAGAGGAAAAAAGACATTCGAGAGAGGAAAAATACAGTTTGCGCACAATATTATCACAACCGCGCACTCGATTCTTAATTTTGTGCTCTTGAGTTTCACATTTGCGCTCGCCACTTTGAAATTTACGCCCACAAAATTTTGGGGAATTGGGAACATTGTAACCTGCCACAGAGCATCCCTGAAGCCTGACACTGTTGATAGGCTAGTTTTCCTGGCACAAAATCTGTGAGTTGTCCTAGCTTGTTATTTATTTTCTCAATATTTGACTTGTTATTTGAGATTTGCACAGGATACACTGACCACTGACTGTTGTTTGACAGGTTATTGTTAAAGAGGAAGCACTCTGACACTCATTCTTTTGCTCTGTATCTGTTATATTTACATTTTATTTTTATTTAATATATATTTTAGTTTGTTTTTAATAAAGGTGCTCCTGTTACAGTTGGTACATGTGGCTTTGACCCAGAATTGTTTTTATTTATTACTTCACAGAACAAAATAATGTCACAGGACAAAATATTATCGAGATATATATCGTATATCGCCATTTACCAAAAAATATCGAGATGTGATTTTTGGTCCATATCGCCCAGCCCTATTCTGACAGAAGACTTGTACATTAACAGAGTGGTGTTTCTTGTGGTTAAAAACAAAAACAGATCTGGAGAGAGTAAAACATTTGTCTTGATCAAAATGTGATGCTATAATAGAACTGTAACTGTAGAACTGAAGAAATCTCTGATTTTGGCCCTCAAAAGTATGTACGTGTGCTCTTGAGTAAATGCAGATTCAAGTTCAAATCTGAAATATGAAGATTATGTGTAAAATGTGTAAGTGGATTTTGAGAATAAATTTCATAAGAATGGTTGTTGAATGAGGCCCAGTGTTCTTTACATTTTCTACAGTTTTCAAAAGAAGAAATCAGTGATGAAGAACAGAAATCATTTGGAGTCCATATTCAAGGTGTGTGTTAGTGTATATGTGTGGACATCTTGTTTAGAATTTTAAATGATCATTTCAATGTTTTTATAATATTTCTGCTTTGTTCGTAATCAGGAGCTGGAGTACAAAGTCATCTCCCTGCTGAAGAAGGAACTGGAGAGATTTAAGAAGATCCTGAGTAGAGATTACCCAGCATGCTCTGAGAGAGAGGTGGAGGACGAGGAGGATCAGAGCAGTGTCAGAGAGGAGCTGATGAAGATCACACTGAACATCCTGAAGAACATGAAGCAGACAGACCTCGCTAACACACTACTGAGCAGTAAGAGCTCTGCAACATGCCATTATTACACCAGTTTAACTGTAGAGGAAGGACACAGATGTGGTCAGGGGTTAAAGTACAAAAGCTATCATAACATCAATAACTGTACATTCTCTCAGTTTGATATTGTTGTTAATGAACAGACAGTAAAACACTTTTGATTTGATGTGTTTCTATATATTAGAGCTGGTCAATGTGCATGGACACAAACTCAAATCCAAACTGCTGGAGAAATGTAAAAGAGTTAATGATGGACTCTCCCAGCATGGAGCCTCAGCTCTTCTGAAGGAGATCTACACGGAGCTCTACATCACAGAGGGAGGCAGTGGAGAGGTCAATAATCAACATGAGGTGAGACAGATTGAGAGAGTGTCCAGGAGACCAGCAACACAGGAGACACCCATCAGATGCAACGACCTCTTTAAAGACAAAGCCATCAGAACTGTGCTGACTAAAGGAGTTGCTGGAATTGGAAAAACCATCTCAGTGCAGAAGTTCATTATGGACTGGGCTGAAGGAGAAGCAAATCAGGATGTCATCTTCATATTCCCACTTCCTTTTAGGGAGCTGAACTTGGTGAAGGAGAAACACCTCAGTCTGATGGAGCTCCTTCATGGCTTTTTCCCAGAAATTAAAGGATTAAGATCAATAGAGGGTGATGTCTACAAAGTCATGTTCATCTTTGATGGTCTGGATGAGTGTCGACTTCCTCTAGATTTCCACAACAATGAGGGTTTGTGGGATGTGTCAGAATCAGCCTCAGTAGATATGCTGCTGACAAACCTCATCAAGGGCAATCTGCTTCCCTCTGCTCTCCTCTGGATAACTACTCGACCAGCAGCAGCCAATCAGATCCCTCCTGAGTGTGTTGACCAGGTAACAGAGGTACGAGGGTTCAGTGACCCTCAGAAAGAGGAGTACTTCAGGAAGAGGATCAGGGAGCAGAGTCTGGCCAATAGAATCATCTCACACATCAAGTCATCAAGAAGCCTCTACATCATGTGCCACATCCCAGTCTTCTGTTGGATTGCAGCCACTGTTCTAGAGAGAATGTTGACTGAAGCAGAGAGTGGAGAGATCCCCAAGACTCTGACTCAAATGTTCACACACTTCCTCATCTACCAGATCAAACACAAGGGCCAAAAGTACCATGGGAATTGTGACACGGACCCTGATCAGACTAGAGAGAGTGTTCTGGCACTGGGAAAACTGGCTTTCCAACAGTTGAAAACAGGCAACCTGATCTTCTATGAGGAAGAGCTGAGAGAGTGTGGCATTGATGTGAGAGAAGTGTCAGTGTACTCAGGAGTGTGTACCCAGATCTTCAGGGAGGAGTTTGGGCTGCACCTGGGGAAGGTGTTTAGCTTTGTGCACCTGAGTGTTCAGGAGTTTCTGGCTGCTCTCTACGCATTTACTTCCTTCAGCTCCAACAAGAGAAATGTAGGAAAACATACCACTGGCCTCTCTGGTCTTCTCCACAAGTCCTCAGTGTCTGACCTGCTGAAGAGTGCAGTAGACAAGGCCTTACAGAGTGAGAATGGACACCTGGACCTTTTCCTGCGCTTCCTCCTGGGTCTCTCACTGGAGTCCAATCAGACTCTCTTACGAGGCCTCCTGACACAGACAGGAAGCAGCTCTCACAGCAAAGAGGAAACATTGAAGTACATCAAGGAGAAGATCAGGGAGAATCCGTCTCCAGAGAAATCCATCAATCTGTTCTACTGTCTGAATGAGCTGAATGATCACTCACTAGTGCAGGAAGTACAAACATACCTGAAGAGAGAGCAGTGCCCTCGTCTACGTGGACTCAGTCTCTCTCCTGCTCAGTGGTCAGCTCTGGTGTTTGTGCTGCTGAACTCAGAAGAGGATCTGGATGTGTTTAACCTGAGTAAATTTGCACCATCAGATGAATGTCTTATGAGGCTGCTGCCAGTGGTCAAAGCATCCAGAAAAGCTGAGTGAGTGTTTTCATTCATAAATGTCTTACTGCACTTTGTTGTAATTTCACACTTCATGATACTGATGATAATCATTAATTACATACTTATTGTAATCACACACTGCTCTTACATCTCACTGTGTGTGTGTGTAGGTGTGTGTGTGTGTGTGTGTGTGTGATGACAGTGTTCTAATATCTCATCATTTCTCTCCCAGTCTGCAGTGTTGTAAGCTGACAGGTGAAAGTTGTTCAGTTCTGGCCTCAGTTCTCAGTTCAAACTCCTCAAGTCCGAGAGATCTGGAGCTGAGTGGTAATAATCTGCAGGATTCAGGAGTGAAGCTGCTCTCTACTGGACTGGAGAATCCACACTGTACACTGGAGATACTGAGGTCAGATCATCATCATTATCACTGTGCACATGCTGTGTGTGTGTGTGTGTGTGTGTAGTTGTGTGTGTGTGTGTGAGTGTGTGTGTGTGAGAGAGTGAACATGTATCTATCGCATTGTGGGGACCTTTTTGTCCCCTAAAATCACTTTTATCTGTTTTTTGGGCTTTGTGGGGACATTTGAGAGGTCCCCATGAGGAGAAATGACTTTATAGAAAATGTGTTTGTTTTATTTGAGGAACTAAAAGAGGTAAAAGATGTGCTTTTGGTTACTGAGGTTAAGGTTCGGGTTAGGATTAGGTGTAGGTGTAAAATTATATACTTTAGTTATTATGGGAGTCTATGGAAAGACCTCATAAAGATAGTAATACAAGACTGTGCGCGCGTGTGTGTGTGTGAGAGAGAGAGAGAGTGTGTGTGTTGTTGTTGTGTGTGTGTGTGTTTGTGTGTGATGACAGTGTTCTAATATCTCATCATTTCTCTCCCAGTCTGCATGATTGTAATCTGACAGGTGAAAGTTGTTCAGTTCTGGCCTCAGTTCTCAGTTCAAACTCCTCAAGTCTGAGAGATCTGGAGCTGAGTGGTAATAATCTGCAGGATTCAGGAGTGAAGCTGCTCTCTACTGGACTGGAGAATCCACACTGTACACTGGAGATACTGAGGTCAGATCATCATCATTAAAACTGGGCACATGCTGTCTGTGTGTGTGTGTGTGTGTGTGTGGGATGACAGTGTTCTAATATCTCATCATTTCTCTCCCAGTCTGGAGCGTTGTAATCTGACAGGTGAAAGTTGTTCAGTTCTGGCCTCAGTTCTCATTTCAAACTCAAGTCTGAGAGATCTGGACCTGAGTTATAATAATCTGCAGGATTCAGGAGTGAAGCTGCTCTCTACTGGACTGGAGAATCCACACTGTACACTGGAGATACTGAGGTCAGATCATCATCATTATCACTGTGCACATGCTGTGTGTCTTTGTGTGTGTGTGTGGACATGTATTTATCGCATTGTGGGGACCTTTTGTCCCCTAAAATCACTTTTATCTGTTTTTTTGGGCTTTGTGGGGACATTTGAGAGGTCCCCATGAGGAGAAATGACTTTATAGAAAATGTGCTTGTTTTATTTGAGAAACTAAAAGAGGTAAAAGATGTGCTTTTGGTTACTGAGGTTAAGGTTAGGGTTAGGATTAGGTGTAGGTGTAAAATGATGTACTTTAGTCATTATGGGAGTCTATGGAAACACCTCACAAAGATAGTAATACAAGACTGTGTGTGTGTTAGAGAGAGAGTGTGTGTGTGTGTGTATGAGACCATTAGGCCATTAGGGACTTTATTCATAATTACCATGCATACACATATGTGAATCCAAAATCATTAACATACTACACTGAAAACTGCACACACTTACAAGTGAAAGTATTTACATACACTACTGAAAATCTCTCACACACACAAGTGAAAACCTCTCACACACACTAGTAAAAGGTGCTTACATACACAATGTAAAATGTCATTTTTACAAGTGTGTGTCCGAGCGTTTTAGTAGTGTGTATGAGAGGTTTTCACTTGTGTGTGCGAAGGTATACATTTTGAGTTCTGTGTGTGAGAGATTTTTAGTAGTGTGTGTAAATGCTTTCACTTGTAAGTGTGTGCAGTTTTCAGTGTAGTATGTGAATGATTTTGGTTTCACATATGTGTATGATGGTAATTCTGAATAGTAATAAGTCCCTAACGGCCCCTCATATGAACACACCAGTTAACTTCCTGTTCAAAATGCACTAAAACCACCAAAACACTTCACACTTCATACAAAAGTGACTCCTGCTGCCACAACTACACACACCCAGTATACTACTGACACACAAAGTACAATGCACAACAAAACACAAACACCTTGAAGCACTGCAACATGCAAATACGTTGTGTATCCTACATTTCTCACAGTATTACACTGCAACATACAAGAAGAAATATTACACACCTTACAGTAACTATTCTAATAAAAACTAATACATATCACACTCAGCTGTGTGTTATATACTGTAAAATACACTACAATCAGCTACTGAGAATACCTTCACAACAATAACACACTCTCACTGTTTACAGTCATTTACACACACACAGATCAGCCATAACATCATGAGCAGCTGCTTAATACTGAGCACAACAACCTGCAGCAGCATTACAGTTAAACTTTCAGCAGTTTGAGCTCCAGCAGCTCGTCTAGTGTCCATCAGTGTCTCAAAGCTCCACTGTTTACTGCCTCATCAATCCTGTCTTCTGCATTTGGTAATAAACTTTCATTAACATCATGCAGTGATGAGGATCTCACGAGAGCTGTGTGTAAGCTAACATGGCGGCTTTCTCTTAAATAAAACAACGTTTAGCTTCAATTGCCAGCTTAACCAAGCCTTACAACAACATTTATAGTAACTATATCGGTGAGTTACATTCATCCATCCCATTCTGGAAGAAGAAACAGTGGAAGAGCTCTGAAGGTCTTTCAAACAGCCCCACTTGACCGGAGAAAGAACATGTGGATATTTTAGAATCTATTAATAACAAACTCACCAGCTTTGATACTCGTCTAGCACTGCTGGAATTCTTCACAAGGAATTTCAAGCGCTGCATGAATCTCTGGAGTTCAGCCAGCAACAGGTGGAATCGCTTGCAGTGGAGAACAGTGTTCTCAGAGAGACCGTCAAATCACTAACTGAAGACATGACGGAACTCTCCGACGAAAATAAAGGCATGAAAGAATCCATCTTAGATATACAAGTGCGTAGTGTGCGGGACAACCTCGTGTTCTCCAGAATTCCAGAGTCGAAGTCACAGTCCAAAACATCATTCAGCATCAGCTGAGAATGCCACCGGACACTTTAAAAAACATTACTTTCATTGGGTTCATCACATCGGAGGAAGGAGTAGAGATAGTCAACGTCTGAGACCCATCGTGGCAAAGTTCGAACACTACAAAGAAAAAGAGCAAGTTAAAAGTCGAAACAGAGAACTTAAAGGGACGGACTTTAGCGTCAATGAACAGAGGAGGAGTATGTATTATTTGAACAGAGAAAAATGGCAGAGAGTATAAATGATCATAAATAATATGATTGAGAGACAGTATGGAATGGCAATAAGGCTTTCAGAGAAAAGGCATGTCCTGGTTCAGAAAACGGATGGCCTGAGGATAGAAACTCCTCCTGAGTCTCTCTGTTTTGGCCATGATGGTGCGGAACCTTCTGCCTGATTGCAGAAGATGAAAAAGTCTGTTTCCGGGATGAGACGAGTCTTTTATAATCCTGATTGCCCTGGTCCTACATCTCTTGGAGTAAATGTCCTGCAGGGAAGGGAGAGCTGTTGTGCAGCAGCGCTCTGCTGTCCGGATCACTCTCTGGAGGGCTTCCTGGTCCTGAACACAGCAGTTCCCATACCAGGACAAGATGTTCTGTGTGATGATGCTCTCCACAGCACCAGAATAGAAGGCTTTCAGAATGGTAGGGGAAACCCCAAACCTCTTCAGCCGTCTGAGGTGGTACAGACGCTACTTTGCCTTCTTGACTTGAACATTGATATGATCGGCCCATGTCAGGTCCTCAGAGATGTAGATACCAAGGTATTTGAAAAAACACACCTTTTCCACTGGAGCACCGTTGATGGTGAGGGGTCTGCGGTCACAGTGTCTCCTGCTGAAGTCCACCACCAGCTCCTTTATCTTGCTGACGTTCAGCCAGAGGCAGTTTTAATGACACCAGAGTGCCAGGTTCTCCACCTCGTCCATGTAGGCCATCTCATTGTTGTTGGAGATTAATCCTAACACCACTGTGTCATCCGCAAACTTGACAATGTTGTTGGAATTGTGAGTGGCCACACAGTCCAAAGTATAGAGTGAACATAACAGCAGAGAAAGCACACACCCTTGAGGAGCTCCTGCGTTGGTGGTGATGCTGCTCGAGACACAGCTGCCTGCCCGCACAGCCTGAGATCTGCCTGTAAGGAAGTCCAGCACCCACGTGCACAAGTGGTTGCTGAGTCCCAGGTCCCTCAGCTTAGTAAACAGTCTATCGGGCACTATTGTGTTGAACGCTGAGCTGTAGTCGATAAACAGCAATCTCACATAGTTACCCTGTTTCTTGTCCACGTGGCTGAGGGAGGTGTGCAGGACGTGGGAGATGGCATCCTCCGTAGATCTATTGGCACGGTAGGCAAACTGGAGTGGGTCCATGGTGCTTGGGATGGAGGAGGAGATGATGTGCTTGATCAGTCTTTCAAACACCTTCATAACTACCGATGTCAGTGCAACATGGCGGTAGTCATTCATGCATGAAGGTTTGTTATTCTTGGGCACAGGGACGATGGTGGATTTTTTGAAGCAGGTGGGGACCACGGACTTCGCCAGAGACTGGTTGATGGAGGTGAACACACCTGACAGTTGGTCAGCACAGCAGCGCAGCAGGTGCCCGGAGATGCCGTCTGGACCCGCCGCCTCTCTGGTGTTCACCCTCCTCAGCGATGCGCAGACGTCGTGCTCTGCAATGTTGACACGTTCCTCGCTGGTGACGTCACCATCCTCAGTTGTCAGGCTGCTGGTATCGATAGCCGCCTGGCTAACCTCGAGACGGGTGTAGAACGTGTTCAGCTCGTCAGCAAATGCAGAGTTGGCGCCGATTGTCGCAGTGTCTTTTGCTTTATAGTCCGTAATCATGCGCAGTCCATGCCACAAGCTTCGTGCATCACCCTGATGAAATTGCGATTCGATTTGCTGTCTGAAATTGTGCTTGCAAACTCGAATCTGGTGGCGAAGTTCGTAAGAGGCTGCTTTGTAAGTGCTCACATCACCGGTAATGAAAGTGGCGTTGTAAGCAGCGGTTCGAGCATTCACAGCGGTGCAAATTGATCTGTCCACCCACAGCTTCTGGTTAGGAAAGGTTCTAACTCCCACCATTGGGATGACTTCGCTCGCAAGCTTGCTAACAAAGCTAACTGCCACATCCGCAAACTCGTTGATGTCGTCTGCGCAGGCTCGGAACATGTCCCAGTCTACGTCATCGAGCGCGTCCTGCAGCGTAGCCTCTGATTGGGCAGACCAGCGTTGCACCTCCCTCATGACCGGAGCCTCATGACGAAAGCTTTGTTGATATTCCGGTATGAGGAAAATGGCGGAATGATCAGATTTTCCGAAAGCTGGCTGAGAAGGAACTTTATACGCCTGCTTGTATGGTGTGTAACAGTGGTCCACTATGTTGGCTCCTCTTGTCGGACATGTAACGTGTTGATAAAGTTCGGCATAACTTGTTTAAGATTTGTCTTATTAAAGTCCCTTGCTACAATGAGCGCTGCGTCCGGGTGTTTGTTTTGGAACGCACCCTGCACATCATGCAGTTCAGATAAAGCGGTACCTGTGTCCGTGTGGGGTGGGATGTAGACCGCCGTGTTGATGACCGAGGTGAACAGGTCATCCAACTTGTTGTCCAGTGACTGAACGTTAGCCAGCAGGATACTCGGCAGTGGTGTGCAGTGAGCTCGCTCTCTCATTCAGTAAAGGACACCGCCACGTTTCCCCCGGCGCTTCTTTGTTCTGCGCCACGGGTCAGCGTCGCGTCCATTGTTGTCGTCCGAGCGCATAGTATCTCAGACGGCCATGACATCAGGCTCAAAAGTGGTCGAAATTATGGATGAAATCTGATTTCCTATTTTCAGTAGTGTTCTACTGTCATAGGTATCTAACCCTGATGACTTGTGTACAATAGAAAGAAATAAAAATAAATAAATTAAGAAAAACAATCACAGTCTGGACGGAGCGGTTGGGAAGGCATCTGGACGTGGCCACACCATCTTTGGAATTATAACATACTGGTACTGACGCACGCTAACACACATAGATGTAGGCCCCGTCATTCTCATATACACATATGCATACTCACACACGCACACACAACCCTAACCCTAACTCTTCAGTTAAAGCTCATACACGCAGGCATCCACACCAAAGGTGGAAAGAGTACTGAAAATTTGTACTGAAGTACAAGTACTGTTACATTGGTTAAAATATACTCAATTACAAGTAAAAGTACTGGTGTTAAAAAAAATACTTGAGTGAAAGTACAAAGTACTCTTCTCAAAAACTACTCAGAGTACTAATTACTTTTTAACCGATGGATGCTTTATTGTGTTGTCAATAGCAGGCATTCGATTCGATTCACCAGTATAAAATATCTACGTTCAAAGCACATTTCTCAGATGAACAAGGTATAGAAAGGCAATTTGTTTTGTAAATAAATGTAGATATAAAGCAGGAAATTTATTTGTTAAAACAACGACAAAAATGTTTTTGAACATGCGTAGAACAGTTTAAACTTTTCCCAATACAATGCGAACAACAGGCAGGTAAGTGTCTTAAATTCTTAGACATAATAGCATTTCTGTCACATTTCACTTTCTGAACCTTTTGTTCAGTTTCAGCAAGAGCTGTTTTTCTAAATTAACAGAATCTTTCCGGCTTCGTTTGGCTCCATTTTGGCTTCTTTGTCTCCAAATCTTCAGTCTATGAATTAGTTTGTACTCCACTGTGTAGTTCCTCCAGACACCTGTGCCTGCTGCTGCAGCGGAGTTTATTCTTTGCTTACGTCATAGATTAATTGGCGCGGTCGCGATTGCACAGCCTTATTGGATGCAAAGATGCAGATGAAATGTTTGAATATTAATTCAAATTGTGGGCATACTCAGTAGCGACTTTTGATTTTATAAGTAGCGAAGTAGATTACATGGTGTAAATTGTACTCAAGTACGCGTAAAATTACACACTTAAAAAACTACTCATGAAAGTACCCAAAAAATCTACTTAATTACAGTAATGTGACTATTTGTAATTCGTTAATTCCACCCCGATTCACACACTAGCATGCAACACACATTCCCACACACACACATTGTCAACTCAACTTCATACGCGTAGGCACTTCCACATTTAGATTAGTATGAACTCACTACGCTTTGCCACTTGGAATGTGAGGGGAATTAGCTCTCATGCTAAAAGACAAAAAGTTTTTGATTACTTAAAAACATTGCGGGCAGACATCGTCTTACTGCAGGAAACTCATTTATCCAAAACAGGGCAGCATACACTAAACTTACCACAATTTCCACATGTTTACCTAGCTAACTATAATTCTGAACAAAGAGGTGTAGCAATTTTAATTTGCAAGAAAATACATTTTACCTGTAAGGAAACTATCATAGACCCAGAAGGAAGATTCATAATGATCAGAATATCAGTATACAACAAAGAGATATGTATTGCCAGCATATATGGTCCAAACAGTGACGACCCACACTTCTTCCACCAACTCTTTGCTGAAATATCATCACATACAGACACAGAACTTGTAGTGGGCGGGGACTTCAACATAGTACTTCATCCAGAATCCGACCGATGTAGTAAAGCTGCTAATATTGGCTCTTGCCAGTCATCTGAAATAATAAAACAGTATATGAATGATTTTGGACTATGTGATGTCTGGCGTTCTTGCCACACAATGTGTAAAGAATATACTTTCTTCTCGCCAGTTCACAACTCCTAGTCCCGATTAGATTTTTTTCTCACTAGCAACTCAGTCAAAGTATTCCAAATGGAAAAGCCCCAGGTGTGGATGGCTTTCCGGCAGAATTTTACAAAACATTCTGGCCCATGCTAGCACCAATATTCTATAGAATGGTGACAGAAATCAAAGAAACATCCAGTCTTCCTCCGAACATGAACTGGGCAGATATCAATCTTCTCCTCAAGCCGGATAAAGACCCTGCACTCCCATCTAGCTATCGACCCATATCACTTATCAATGCAGATCTTAAAATTATCTGCAAGTCTTTGGCCATTCGAACTGAAAAAGTAACACCTTATGTAATACATCCAGACCAAACTGGCTTCATTAAAGGTAGACAGTCTACCTACAATATGAGGAGACTAACTGACTTAATAGACTACTGCAATATTCAAAATAATGAAGCTATATTCATCATTGGGCGCAGAGAAAGCTTTTGACAGGGTAAACTAGAAATTTCTACTGGCAACTCTACAGAAATTTGAATTTAGAAGGAACTTCTTAACCTGGATTAAAATATTATACAGCTCTCCTAGGGCCTGTGTCAAAACAAATGATCAAATTTCTCCAAGCTTCAATCTCAGAAGAGGTACCAGGCAAGGCTGTCCACTTTCTCCGTCACTATTCGCCATATTTATCGAACCACTGGCAGCGGCAATCCGGGAAAGTAATAGTATTAAAAGTATTCAAACAGCAGACTTGACGCATGAAATTAGCCTCTACACAGACAACTTATTGCTTTTTCTTCCAAACATACAGGGCTGACTTTCAGAGATTATAAAACTCATAGACAAGTTCTCATCCATCTCAGATTATTCTATTAATTCAACCAAGGAGACCATCCAGTTTAGATTGACAATTATTTATTTGTGAAAACAATATTGTCTTTAATGTGTATGTGATAAGTTTTGGAGGAAGCCCGTCGCTTGGTCGTTGGTTCACTCGTCTCTGAAGCTGGCAGATCTGGCTGGGAGACCAGGCAGCAAGGTGAAGGAGCCTTCCCCCGGACCAGGACGGGGAGCCGAAGGTGGTGGCAGGGGGAGGTGGGCGAAATCGAACAGCTGCAATGGCAGAGAAGAAGGCTGGATTTATTGCTCATATACAAACCAGGATTGGACGCGCTGGCGCTCATTAGGTCTCCTTGGTTGAACTTTCGTATTCACTTACATTTGGAACAAATCAATTGTCCTTCCAATATCTTGTGACTTCCAGTTCAACCCAACTATCCCACTTCAGTCTGGGAATATTAGGTATTTGGATATCAATATTGCGGCCAAGCTGTCACACATGACACGGTTAAATCATACTCCCCTACTGAAAAGGATAGAAGATGACCTCATACGGTGGAGTATTCTGCCCATATCACTTCTAGGAAAAATAGCTACAATTAAAATGATGATCCTGCCAAACATCAATTACATCTTCTCTGTGGTTCCAAGTAAACTCCCTGTGGCTTGGTTCAAATCACTAGACTCCATAATTTCTAAATTCCTTTGGAAGTCCAAGCCACCAAGAATAAGTTTAAAAACTTTACAGAAACCCAAAAGTCATGGTGGTCTGGAGCTTCCAAACTTCTATAATTACTTTCTTGCCAATAGGTTGACATATATCCTAAAATGGACAACACAAAATCAATCAGACAATAATTGGCTGGATATTGAGGTAACTTTATGTAACAACATCAAAATCCAAGACCTGTCGACACTCAAACGACACTGCTGTTTTAAGAGCATCAATATCAGACGCCTGGAACATATCATCCAGAACAATCACATGATTTCATTTGACAGAATAGTGGAAATGTATAACATTGACATAAATACTTAGAATATCATCAAAATAAATCAGTAATACAAAACAAGTTGAACATTAAGCAATCAGGCTTAGAGCTCTCACCTAAAATAGCAAGTTTCCTAATAACTCCAACCAAAAAACTGCTCTCGATCATTTATGGGCACCTGGTAGAATCTGAGACAACACTCTCGCTCTCCATCCACTAATGGGAAGGGGACTTATTCATCAACCCAGATATTAATTTCTGGACACAAATCTGCTTAAACACTTTTAGGATGACTCAAAACTCTAATGTGCAGTTAATACAGTATAAAATCTTACACCGAACACACTACACAGGACAAAGGATGTACCAGATGGGTGTCAGGAAGTGTAATAACTGTACAACCTGCAAGGATGACACACCGGATAATTATATGCATGCTTTATGGCACTGTGCACCAGTCAAGGAATTTTGGCAGAGGACTTGTGAAAATCTATCAACACACCTAGGGCTTCCCATTCCTGCCTCCCCGTCACTTTACCTGCTTGGGGATCTCACTAACATTAATATAGAAACTAATAAATCTTGCAGCTCCTTACAGTACTAACCATTGCTAGGAAAATCATTCTTCTGAACTGGAAGTCAAAAGAGAACTTAAACATAACTCAATTTAAAACTCTACTTTTACACCATGTTTTCATGGAGAGGATTTCTGCCCATAAGAAAAATAAACTGGCAGAATTCAAATACAATTGGACTCCATTAATTAATTTTAACATGTAATATTGCGGGGGCAGGTTGGGCGTCTTCCTTCAGGGGTCAGGGGGGAACATAGGGGTTGGGGGCCACCGGTAGCCAGGGTCCTGTGGGTGGTGTCTCTGGGTGGGTGCTGGCCTGGCCCATCAGGGATGATGTGAGGAGCAGGGGGTGTAACCTTCAGACTGGGGGGGCGCACTGGGCGTGAGTCCGGTGGTGATTCTGGCCTTGTCTGCGCCACTGGCCGGGTCACAGTGGGGGCTGGACTGGGGGGACAGGGACCCCGCCGGTGCGCCGTTGGCCCGGTCGATGAGGGCCTATGTGTATATACATGGGAGCATATTATAATATGAGGTATTCATTCATTTATTTTTTATTTATTCATCTTTTTTATTATT
>JAVGVS010001335.1:0-24199 GCA_032718565.1 Distichodus sexfasciatus
CTCTTAACCCTCGCCCTCTTAACCCCGTCCTCTTAACCATGCCCTCTTAACCCCCGCCCTCTTAACCCCCGTCCTCTTAACCCTCGCCCTCTTAACCCCCGCCCTCTTAACCACGCCCTCTTTAACCCCACCCCCAGACTGCACCGCAGTTCACACAGTACAGGTCATTTTACTCTCTCCAGCCGGATACATCACTTCGTTTCATCTCACCATTTTACCCGGGATCGTGAGTGGTGAATGGAGAGTGTGTTACAGCATTTTGCGTCCCGCTGGACCTCGACTCTGACCGTGAAATCAGCTGGACTTCGACAGCGTTCTGCTCTACAACTCAGCAAACTGAAATTAACTATGACTTATTTTATTTGCTTGGGTTCATTCTGAATAGAAACCTTATTTTTACGCTGCGTTCCAGAATCTAGGTTGCTTACAATACAAAATGCTTACAATGTCGTGGCTGAAAAATGGCTAATGTTGTTTTAAAGGTAGTCGGCTAAAAATGATTGATTTACCCAATATGATGACTATGTAAATAAAGTTAAATGTTAATGTTAAAATGCTGTTTTCTCCAAACACAAGCACTATTACACAGCTGCACAAACAATAAAAATGCAGCCGCTAATCTCTGTAATGTAAATCACATCCCAATGACTAGATCCCACTCCGTAACCAGTCAGAAACCTAACCCTAGAAATCTGGCAGCCGATAAAGTTTGATTCAGTTAAAATAGTAAAAAATGAACATCTAATAGAAAAATTCCTCAAAGTAGAAAAGCATATTAATAAAATTGCAGACAAATTGATAAAGCCTTCACAAATTCAGAGAACACTGTCAAAATGACAAAATACGCCCCACATTTTACACACGCATAGAGCACCGCAAATACATACAAACCACACACAACTTCAGAAACACTGTAAACACACAGCACAATGGACATGTTTATGGAGCAGATGTTTTTTGGACCTCTTTTCAGTTGAAACAATGATGAAGGTCTCAGTCCGGATCCAGGAGGGAGTCTCTCCTCATTCTGATCCGGACTCTCGCTCCAGGTCTTCACTACGACCCCTAATTACCAGATCAGTTTTAACTTGCCACGCCCACAACCTCCTGGGTTAAAAGAGCATTGTTCTGGTCGTGGGATGGCACGGTGGTTAGTGCTGTCGCCTCACAGCAAGAAGGTCGTGGGTTTGATCCCCAGGTGGGTGGTGGGGTCTTCTTGTGTTGAGTTTGTGTGCTCTCCTCGTGTTCGCGTGGGCGTTCTCCAGGTGCTCCAGTTTCCTCCAGCTCTCCAAAAGCATTCCCATTAGGTTGATTGGTGACTCTAAATTTCCCCCGTAGATGTGAATGTGTGTTTGTGTGAGCGTGTGCCCTGCGGTGTGTTGGCACTGCCTAGGGTTGGTCCCCACCTTGCACCCAAAGTCCCGGGACAGGCTCTGGTCCATCGATAGGAATGAATGAACGTTCTGGCCGTTTATACTGAACATGTTCTGTCCTGCCATCTTGTGTATTTCTGGATTACTTTGTCAACATTTTAGCTTGGCTTGGTTTATGGACTCTCTCTGGTCGCCAATTTAAGTCCCTGACCGCTAAAGGTACCACTGAGGTACTCATAAGCACTCACAAGCACTTGTGCTGGCAAAAAGATGCCTTCACGCATGGGTCAGGTGCAAAGCTCACATGTGGTTGTGGTGCACTGTGTGCTGTGCTGTGGTATGTTCATAATGACAAATAATCACTCACTCACTTATAGAACAGCGCTGTGCTCGTCATTGTAGCTTCTCTCTTGCTAGCCAATCAAAATTGAGGAAGGGGCGGGACATACATAGTCAAGAACAGTAAAGATAATCTCTTTTATGTAGGCTAAAATACCGATCTCAAAAGAACACATCACAATGTTTACATGAAATAGGAGCGAACGTGGAAGTGCCCGGTGACGGAAACATGGTAACAAAGCCACTTTACACATTCAATGTGAGGTAAACGGTGGATTTAATGTGGCGCAACTGATTGTTTCCAAACTTGTGTGTGTTTCCTGTATTTACAGCGTGTCTGGGAGTGTGTGTTGAGTTTTGTGAAATGCGGATCATGTGTTGTCGTCTTGATAAACGTGTTCTAGTCGATAGAGGAAATTCACCAATCTTATTGTTCTTCACATTGTGTCAAACTCACAAGTTATTTTTCTACAAGAACCCTTTTCTGGAGATTCAAACACTGAAATCACAATCGTCCAGCACCGATAATCATGCTGCTATTTCCACTTATTACTGTCCACAATCAAAGTAAAACCTCGGGTGTCCATGACGACGATAATGTGTTGCTAGGTTACCAAACATGCTGTGAAATCACAGGCTAAAGACAGTTATCTCAACACAAGAACTTTGCTTATGTCACGATTGTGAGAACTTGAGATAACGAGACGCGAGTCCTACACTCAACGGCTGAGATCTGTGTGCAGTTTAGTTGGGCAGCGTAAAGGGCAGCTGAATAATTTTTCACAGTGAAACACATTTCTGCACATTCGCTGCTGCGCTCCCAACCAATTACTTAGTGAAGACGAGCGTTTAGAGCACCGCGCGACTAAACAGGGCTTGTTTTCGCTCCGGCTCGGGGGGAGAACGAGGCAGTGAAATTGCTCCGAGAAACTCTAATTTAGCACTAATGCAGCAATATTCTCCAGCAGACGCACCACCACCACCACCATCATCATCATCATCATATCCCAGCTCCTCATCAGCACAGCACACGGGATGTCAGCAGCAAGAGTCAAGATTCTTTATTAATCACGTAAACAGTAACACATGAAATGTGTGAAATGTTTTATTTCTAAATGAAGAAACATATTAGAGTTAGAGGAACACTAGTGTTGCAGGTGCTGATGTGTGTCAGTGTGTGTTTGCATGTGTGTGTGTGTGTGTGTGTTCCTGCAGCTGAAAACAGATCCTGTTTGGAGTGAAGGTCCCTTACGGCTTGTTGTCAGATTTACGGCTGGTTCTGTTAAAAAGCACAGCGGGTTAGGACTCATCCAAACACACTGTAAACTTTTTATACAGCAAGCGTGATGTATTTGATGTGTACAGGGTAATACAGTGTCTTTACTAAACACAGTGTTTAAGTGAAGTGAGGGATTATTTGTCACTGTGTGTGTGTGTGTGTGTGTGTAGTTACTGTTCTTAGGTAAAACATGAAGCAGCTCTGAGAAAGTTAATCATGTTGGATAGAGGATTTAATTTACCGTCTGCTGCACACACACACTCTCAGGTCTTCACCTCCGCGCTCACACACACCGCTTTGATAGATAACATGTCACTGATCTTATTAATGTTTTTTATTTCACCAGCAACTTCTGTAATTTCTCACCTAATTAACCTGAATACAGAGCCGAGAAAGGTCAAACACACTCCATCCATCCATCCCTCTCTCTCTCTCTCTCTCTCTCTCTCTCTCTCTCTCTCTTTAAGTCTATATCTCTCACTCTCTCCATCTCTCTCTCTCTCTTTTCTCTCTTTCTGGTGCTGCTCTCTTATTTTCTTTATCTCCACCATTTCTCTTTCATTCTATCTGTTTTTCTCCTTCACTTCTGTTCTTTTCTTCTTTCTTTCCTCTTCCTTTATCACTCTCTTTCTTTTGTTGTCTCTGTGTTCTTTCCTTCTCTTCTTTTCTCTTTTTTGTGGGGACATTTTTGTGCTTTGTGAGGACCGGTCCCCATCAGAAGAAGAGATTTTCAGAAAATCTCCATGTTTTATGTTAGAAAGTAAAATGAATTATGAATTGTGCTTATGAATTAAGTCAGTTTAAGTGTGTGATTATTTGTGATTGTGAACACAGCACAGCACACAGTGTACCAATGACCATATCTGCATTTGACCCATGCGTGAAGCAGCAGTGGGCCTCTGACGGAGCAGTGCTTGCGGACGGTACATTGCTCATGAGCACCGCTGTGGTGCCTTTACGGGTTTGGGACTTGAGCCAGCGACCTTATAATCACAGGGGCAACTCCCTAAATGTTACACTACCAGCTGGTTGTCGAGGTTATGGTTAGGTGTAGTATTATTTACATCTACTCATTATGGGAGTCAATGGAAGTAGCTCACAAAGACAGTAATACGTGTGTGTGTGTGTGTTCAGGATTCGCTCTCCAGATCCAGTGTTACCAGTGTGAGGAGGTGAGGCAGGACGACTGCTCGTCTCCCGAGTTCATTGTTAACTGCACCGTCAACGTGCAGGACATGTGCCAGAAGGAGGTGCTGGTGATGGAGGATGGTAAGACATGTTTATGTGTGTGTGACATCACTTCCTGTATGCAGTGTGTGTGTGTGTGTGTGTGTGTGTGTGTGTGTGTGTGATGGGAGTTGGTGCTGATGTTGGGGATTAAAGTTAGAAGGCGATTTAGAGAAAGTGAATCTGTTATCTCTCCTCCATCCTGTCTGACCACTGCACCCTTACCAAAGCGGTGTGTGTGATAATGTGGGTGTGTGTGTGTGTGTGAGTGAGTGTGTGTGTGTGAGTGTGTCTGTGTATGAGTGTGTGTCCACGCCTCAGGGCTGTGGTGACCGTTGCTGGAGCTCAGGCAGACAGGTCGTTTACCCTTCTCATCGTCGCACACAGAAACACACTCACACACACTTTTAGACTGTCTGCGCAGGTATGGACTCGAGAGGGGAAAATGGCTGTTCTCACGAGTAGAGCTGGAGTTTAAATTCACTCTGTTCATTTGAGTTCTATTAATATTTTAAGGAGGTGAAATTAATTTGCAAAATCACAAATTCAAGGTCGAGATTCACTGTCAGTTCAACCACATACAGTAAACAGTGTTAAAAATGACATTCCTCTGGGTGGCCATCAGGGGGCGCTGATGTTGAGTTTGTTTGATTGTTTGCTCTGTCCCACCCCCTCATTTCACTAGGTTGAGTTCCAGCTTTCACCTGTTTTTGGTTGAGTTTTGTTTGTTCATTGGTTGGATCTTTCTTGTTTAATTCTGTTTATATATAGTACGGCCTTCATTCACTTCATTTGTCCATCCTCATCACATTTAACCCTCGTCAAGTGTGTGTTCAGTTTATTCTTTTTGTAAGAGAGATTGTTGAGATTATTTTGGTCCACGCGCCTGGTTATTTTCCTGAAACAAAGTTTGAAAATGCTCTGCCTCAATTTGTCTTAACTACAGTAGCTACAATATATAAATATAAAACTGTCTGAATACACCAAACATCATGATGACAAAACATAGAACCTGTAGCGTGTGACATTTTGTATGTTTGTGCAGTTGGTGTTTGAGAGCAAGGAAATATGTTCAAGTTTTATTGAGGATGTGGACAACTAGATGAGCAACTCTGTTAATACTGTCAGTAGGAAGTAAAACTGAGGGATGAGAATAGAAAAGATGAAGGAGGAGAAAAGTAGAACAGTTGTTGAATATTACAGTTAAAGTGTAACAACTAGAGGAGGCTCAAGTCAGGACCAGGCTAACCACAAGATAAATAATAGCACAGTTTTCCTTAATGGAGATGCCCCCTAGTGGTGCAAATTGGGAATTGTAAAGAACTGGAAAAAGAAGGAATATCCAAAATCACCTTGATGATGTGAAATTTTCAAGCTAAAACCCTGCTGCTCTAACCCTCACTACGCTGTCCAGCAGGTAGCTTTGTTTATGTGGTGTCACTCTTGCTTATGATGGATGCTTCTATAGGTCACTGCTGCTGGTGGCTGTGTGATGATACCTAGTGAGTAGTGAAGTGTCTTTTTCAGTCAGATGTGAGTGGACATGGATGATGGTGGGATTGGAAGTAAAAGTGTGTGAACAAGTGCTGGGACCACCATCACCATGGTTACGCTCTTGTTCTTCACATTGGGAGGATTTGCTCAATCAGCAGAATCACAGGTTGCAAATGCAAGTGACTTTCATCAGATGCCTTGTTTTTTGTGTGTGTGTGTGTGTGTGTATGTGTGTGTGTGCGCGTAGGTATCCACTACAGGAAGTCATGTGCGTCGTCGGCGGCGTGTCTTATCGCTTCGTCAGGTTACCAGCAGTTCTGCACGGGGAAGCTCAACTCGGTGTGTATCACCTGCTGCAACACACCACTGTGTAACGGCCCCCGACACAAGCGCCGGACGGCTTCCTCCCAGGCCACGCCCCTCGCCCCGCCCACACTCCTCCCCCTGTTGGTCTCCGCCCTGAAGCTCCGCCTCTCTCAATGACCAACCTGCACCGCTTCCACTTATGTATATCTCACTTACACACTCACACTCATATATATATACACACTCACACATACACACACACACGCAGTATTACAGCTCCAGTTCTACAGCACATTATAACGCAGGTTATAAAATAACGTAATGACATGAAATATTACTGCTTCCTGTCAAAACCTGTCTCTAGTCTGCTGTTTATTTATTTGACTTTCTGATTTTATTCATTTAAATGTTTTCAAAGAAACAAATCCATACAAATCTGTTCTCCAGATGGTGTGTATATGTGTGAGCTCGTGTGTGTGTGTGTGTGTGTAGAGGACTGACCATAAGATAATTATGCATGTTTTTTGAAGAATCTTTGGCAAATCTTTTAGTGCATCAAAGTGTGCTGACTAATTGTCAGTTTTGGTTTTACAGCACACAATAATACAGGGTTAGGAAATATAGTAAATTAGTAAAAGAACATAGTAAAATACACACTCATGTAGTTTTATTTATTTGTGTATTTTTGGCTGACTGATTTTAGTCTAGTGTTTTTTATAGAAACTAATCTGTGACTTTCTCCAGATGCTGTGTGTGATGTAGAGGACAGACTTTTTCCTTTATTTTTTGAGTGAATGAATAAACCTTTGGCAAAATGTTGGCAAAACATACACACACACACACACACACACACACACAGGATTCCAGTGTTGTAGCACACCATAAATCTGGTCATAAAATAATATATAAAAAAATAAAATAAAATGAAATAATCACTTTATAACACACTCCTGTAGTTTGCTGCTTTTTATTGATTTCTCAGCTGTCTAATTTTATTCATTTTAATGTTCTCAACAAAACAAATCCAATTAAGAACACATCCAATTAAACATCTTTCTCCAGATGGTGTGTGTGTCGGTGTGTGGTAGATGACACACCAATTTTTTAAAATATAAATCTTTAAATTCACGAAAATGTAAAGACAAAACACACACCCAGCATAATAATACAGCACATAATAATACAGGTTACAAAATAGCAGGTTAAAATGCTTCACATCCTGCTTCATGTTTTATTTGTGTCTGCTTTTATTCTTTTAAACATTTTCAAAGAAACAAACACATTTGTCCAGATGGTGTGTGTGTGTGTGTGTGTGTGGATAACACTCACTAGACTGTGTGTTTTGGCTTGTATTTTTCAGTGCATTAAAGTGTACAGACAAGTGTACAGTTTCACACTGTAATGTTTGGATGGACACACACACACACACACGCACACACACACACACACACTGGTCCCCCAGCACACAATAGTACAGGTTATGAAATAACATTTTGCAATATTTCTCCTGCTTCTTGTTGTAACACACTGCTGTAATTTGCTGCGTTTTGACTCCTTTTATTCTTTTAAAACCAGGTATTTCTTGGGATAATTGTGTGTGTTTGTGTGTCTTTGTAAACCTCCGTCATATGGGGACCTGATTTCACACTAACAAGTTAATCACAGCAACATCCCTATTTCTTCAAACTTAACCCCCCTTTTAAAATCTAATAACATCATGCTCATGTTCTTTAAAAGTGTGTGTTTTTGTTTATTTACCTGCATAATGGGGACATTGAACTGATTACACACCAATAAAGTGGGGACGAGTGTCATTATGGGGACACGTTCAAGCTGAAATTCTCCCTTTAACATCTCAGTTCCCATAATGCTCATGGTCTTGAAAAAGTGTTTGTGTACGTGTGTGTAGATGTGATTTGGAAGCCAGAGTCTTTCAGTGTGTTAAAGTGGACTGATAAAACTGACAAAATTTTGTATACACGCACGAGGAGGATGGATGTGTTAGACACACACTCATGTCTTTGTTGTTGTCTTTGTCTGGACACGTTGATGTAAATAAGGACATAACTGAACGTATGATTTGTGCTTTCGCCACACTCATCTCACATATGCTTATGTTTATACATAATTCTCAGCTGCTTCCTTTATTTTAACAGCTTTTCTTTTCCGTAAACACCTCTGTTCTCGTCTGTTCTGTTAGAAATAAACATGAAATAAATCCGAAGAACTAAGACACGAGGAGTTTGGGTCATGTATCCTGCGATGCTCACACAGTGTCATGTGTTCGACGGGGAGTAGCTAAATTACATTAGTGACACTATTCCCTTGAACACACTTTTCAGGAACACCAATGATACGATTAAAACGTTTTTCCAGTGGCTACTTTTTGTATAAATTCTAGTCTTTGTGACTGGTGTTGGGATTAACATGTTAAAAATGTAACACAATTATAGTAATGTTTTACTTTTTGCTGTAATGCTGTAATGTAAGGCATTACTAATAGATTTTCAGTAATATTATACTCATTTCATATTTCAGCAGTGCATGTTACAACTCACTTTTAACATGTTTAATGCTATTTTGTTTTTATTTTAAAATCTCAAACACCGCAAAGACCTTTGTCACAAGAGTAAAATGTTGTGAGTAAAAGAGTTTCCTACAGAGTGTATGTCTACAGTCATGATGCTGCACCACATCACCCTCCACTGATGTAGAATCAACTGCAGTAAACTACACTTCAGCATTTTACAATGTCCTACTTCCACACATATTCTGGTGAAAGTAACTCAACAGTAACGCAGGAGTCGAGTAACACATTACAATTCAGAGACAGAAATCTTGTTATGGAACCAATTAGTCTGCACTGAAACTAATTAGTCATCTAGAATCTAGACCAGTTTGGAAGTAACTTCCACAACACTGTGACATGATGTTAACTTCTTGTATTTACTCTTTACAAAGACACATATTTCCATCTAACAGGTGTGTAATTGGTGCTGAACTGGCAGAAGTAGCCTCTGATTGGCTACTGTGTGGTGTAGCTACAGGGAAGTAGGTTGTCCTTTAGCAAAAAGTAGTTCATTCAAGTGTACTACGAGTATACTTTTGTAATCTGAAAATGACCTTATAAAGTATACTTTTATAAACTTTCTAGTACACTACAAGGTACATGGTACATGGTCTGTAGTATACTTGCTATACTTATACTTATACTTAAGCATACTTAATAAAATGAACTTCAAGTATACTACTTTTTGCTAAGGGGTAGCTTGGAAGCATTTTGTTTAAAAGTAGCTTTCTGCACACACACACACACACACAACGCTATTTATGTTATCACCTGTAAATGCATGAACAAGAAGGTGTGTGAGAGAGTGAGTGAGTTTGGTGTCATTGTGGAAGGACAAACAGGAGAAAAGGAAAACAGAAGTGGTGGAGTGTGTGTGTATGTGTGTGTATGTGTGTGTGTGTGTGTGTGTTGAAGCGTGAGGAAGTGCTGCTCCAGGCCCTGAGGGCTTCATTAGAGGAAACTCCACTCTCACTGTGTGTGTCTGTGTGTTGTCCAACAGGGTTAGAGAGGAAAGGAAGAGTTAGAGAAAATTGGAGAGAGAGAAAAACAAAGGGCGAAAGAGAGAGAAGGGAAGAGAAAGAGAGACACGATAGATAGATAGATAGATAGATAGAAAGATAGATAGATAGATAGATAGATAGATAGATAGATAGATAGATAAAAAAAAAAAGAGATACAAAGAGAGATACAAAGAGAGATAAAAAGAGGGAAAGTTAAAAAGAAAAATGAGACAGAAAGAGAAGAGGAAACAGAGTGAGAAAACAAAGGGTGAAAGAGAGTAAAGAGTGATTGAGAGAGAAGAGAGAAAGAGATAGGTAGATAGATGTTACGAGAAAGTTAAAACGAGAGAGAGAAAGAATAGAGAGAGAAACATTGTGTGTGTGTGTGTGTGTGTGTTCTTGTACTTGCTACTTAGTGAGAACCAAAATGAGTTTTTAACCAGCAGAGTGAGGACATTTTTGGGAAGTGAGGACTTTTTTAGTGGTCCTCACTTCTTTAAACTGCTTTTACCAAAAAAATATACAAGTTTATTTGCAAAACTAAAAGTGTAGAAAGATTAGCTTTTGGTTCCTGAGGTTATGGTTAGGGTTATGTGTAGGGTTAGGTGTAGTATTATTTACATACAGGAATATAGAAGTCAATGGAGGTCCTCACTACTATATAAGTACAAGGATGTGTGTGTGTGTGTGTTAGAGGGCTTGTAGTGAGGACCTAATCGTCTCTATAACAATAGGAAGGAGCTTGTTGTGTTGTGCTGTGGGAACATGGTCGTGTTTTCATGTCTGATGATAAATCTGCTTTTATAGAAAAGTTTCAGGTTTGATGTGAGGAATTAAATGAGGTAAAAGACTTTGGTTGGTACGGTCAATAATACTATTTACATCTAGTCACTGTGAGGACGTCAACGATAGCAATACAAGAATATGTGTGTGTGTGTAAGGATGATACTCTCTGTGTGGTCTGGTGCGGATCGATAGCTGAGTTGCGGCGGTGCTCTGGAGGCGCGGCGGCTTTAATTAGCCGTAATTGAGTGAATCAATACTAATGCTAATCTGTGATGGTGGTGATCCTGAACACACTCCATCAGTCTCACCGCTCATCACACACCACCCACGCCCCGCCCACAATCGATTGGTTCCCCTCAGCGCTAACGAAGGGTCCGGAGCGGTTCAGGAAGCTTCTGGCGTTCTCTGAGCATCGCCACAATGACAACGACAACAACGACGACAACAACGTCTCCCAAATCTCGCTCTCGGCTCTCATCAGCACATCCTTCCTTTTAAAAGATTTCCTCCGTTACCATGGTTATGTCCACTTCTGCCCTCGCTTCTCGCTCATTCCTCACGCTGTTGCCATGACAGGTCAAATGTGTTTAGAGGATCACACTGTGGCAATGACGTCACATCAGGCGCTGCTGGAATAGCGACACTTATGTACAAAGATTTAGCTCAAAGGAGTTCTTTAATTCACATGTGATTGCTGGATACCAACATTGTTTTGTTTTTTTGTTTTTTTACTTTTTGGGCTGGAAGCTACTTCCACAGTTTTCCACAAAGACACCGTTCAAAGCTTAAAATTTTAGCTCATTGAAGAGACACCAGCTGTTGTCAGTAGCATAACTGCAACTCTCCTTTCTCCTTCTTTTTCTGTTAATAATTTGCCATTCCGTCTTTTGGCACGAGAGTTGTCATCATTAAGGCTGTTATTACCTGTTTTGCACAGAAGGTGTTGCCACTTATTAGGTTATTGTTCTCTATTTTGGCCTCAAGGGTGTGTCTCCATTAAGGCTGTTATTCCCATTTTTGTCCATTAAGGAGAGCTCTGTTTTTACTTTTCTAGAGTGTAGTCAATTCCTAATGTGAGCTTAACAGCAATTCGGCAGCTCGTAGTTTAACAGCTAACTCAACATTAAACATCTAGAAAGAATCTTTATCATTTCTTCTTTTTGAAACACTTCTTTTTCACTTAATAAAGAGACTCATTTTCTGTAACATTTTAACCTGGACTAGGATTGGGAAGGCCACCTGGTGGTGATTTCTACTTATCAAAGTATTTCACCAAACGAAAACAGAGCCGTAGTTTTCCCCTGCGTGTGATGATTCAGGCTGGGCATTATCACAACTACAAATGTGATTCAAGTCTATTATGAAATTATTAATAGCTGCTGTGGCTGAATTATTGTAAATAATTAGATTTTTCACATTGCTGAGTGTAAAATGTCACCTCACTACTGCAGCAAGCGAGCAAGCTTAATATTCAACTATGAAATACATTATTCAAGATTTACACCATCCCTTTATATGCTCCCTCATGGCCAGATCATAAAAGACAAAAAGATTTGTTACGCAGCTATGAGGTTCTTAGCCCTCTGCTCTAACGACTCTGGTGCGATGGATTCCTTTTCTCAATGTATTGATCACATGAACTGCTGGATGTCGTGAAAGTTCCTCCAGCTGCATTTGCCCAAGAGAGAAACAATCTTATTCTGGAAAATTCTGGACATGCATAGGACTGTTACTGATCTGCACATAAGAGGATATTAATAAAAGACAGTGTCATAAACCTTACCATCTCATGAAATCTCTTTCTTACCATTTCAAAAACAACAATAACAAATAATATTATACTGTTTATGTCTTAAATTCCTTCATAATTATTAAAAGAAAATATTGGTGAATGAGGCCCAGTGAACCCAAAGCTGAGTCTGGAGGTGTGATGCAACAGCGCCGCCTGTTGTGTGGTTTTAGTGATGCAGCAACACCTTTACTGAGCTTTTAATCCATTTTACATTTAGAAATGTATCACAGCAGGAGTTGTTAAGTTTTAGCAGTCACTGTAATCACAATTATGAGACTAAACCATTAACTAGTAAATACTTCGTGAAGGAAATACAGAATCACAGTCCTTAAAACAAACTTCAATCGTCACTAAGAAATAAAATATGATTCAAGATTATTTTTATTTGTTCTATGGCCATTGTATAGTAAAAATGTAACCAGAGGTTATTTATTTATTTATTACATACAGTGTAGAAAACAGTCCTAATGACAGCTGGGCGGGGTTTACTCCAGCTCCGCCTCCACTTTACCTGGTATTCACCTGCGCTCCGCCCACCCACCCACCTGCACGCGGCCACGTGACTCATTAGCGCGCCAGCCTCTCACGTGCGCGCATCACGTCTGGTTGTGTGGTTACTGAGGGAGTTTCCTCTGCGATCTCCTGCTCCTGCTCCTGCTCGCTCTGGTTTGTCCCTTTTACACTGCAAAACATGAGCAGTTACTTCAACTCCACCTGCTTGCGGAGACCGACTGCCTTAAAGCATTCAGTTGATAAACTTTAACCCCTTTAATCAGGAGAATGTGAGTGTATCTGAGCCTCATCATTCACCAGCTGCTCTTAGGAAGAAATGTATTCTTAAACCACACTTTAAACAGTTTTCACCAAGATTCACACATTCGAGGTTTATTCTAATACAATGTCTATAAACCATGAAAAGATAATGTTTTTTACGCAGAGTTTTGTGCGGTTTGACCAGCAGATGGAGCTCATGTGCTGCGTTTCCAATTTTTTTGGCCCATAAGGAGGATTATTTGCACCAAATCTGCGGACACTGCATTTTAAAGTGCTTCCAGTCCTCAACACGAGGGGGCAGCACTGGAGCCAAAAGAAGCAAGGTCACTAGAGCAAGGTACCGTCCCCAAACGCTGCCCACGTCAGCTGCCCACGGCTCCTTCACGGATGGGTCAAATGCAGAGCGCACATCCGGTTGTGGTGCTCTGCTGTGATGTGTTCACAATGACAAATACTCACTAATTTCTAGTTGCTTTTGTGTTACAATTTATAAGAAAGCATCAAATGAATCGGTTAGTTTTCTGTTGAGTGTGTCCCAAGGCATTATCAGAAACTGACAAGAATTCAGAGATGCACATGTAGAAAAGAAGCAGTTTTTGGTTGGAGTTGGAATAATTTGACCACCTGGAGCTGGTCTTTTGGATCATTCAATTGATGTTTGGAGTAAACGTTCACAATTAACTCAGCTTCAGGAATCTCGCATTGTGCTGTCATGTTGAGTTTGGGATTGATTTTAATGGTTTATCTAGGGTTATTTTTTGGGATTTATTGGTGGTTAATTTTAGATATTATTTGGGATTAATGTAAGAGGGTTACTTGGTGTTCATTTTAATGGTTTATTTGGGGTTAATTTTACAGGTTTTTGGTGATTAATTTTAGTGTTGGTGTAATTTTATCATCCACTACGCCTGCATGACGGCTGCTGGATGAAGTCCACGCTGATGCTGCTTTACTGGTTCATCCACAGTCCTGTTCATCAGGTTTTCAGTTTTATAGAGTTGCTGTTCAACTTCTACCAATGTGACTACTGTAATTACATGCTGGAAATCACACACACACACTTCGATATCATATATACAGTATTAAAAGAGATTGAGTTAATAATAATAATAATAATAACAATAATAATAATAATAATTCCAAATATATTATACTACTTATCTGTGTAGATAAACAGATAGATACAGATATAAGCCTGAATAGAAATTATGGAAATAGGACACAAATAAAGATTAATCATCAGATTTTACCCCCCATTTTGTCAATTAGTTTTATTTCAGGTATTTTACTGAAGTTTTATAAAATATTATTAATATAGCCTTTGTATTAGTTCTAGATTTAGTTAACATTTTAGTTCATTTTATCATTTTTGCACTGTACAGTATGTATGAACGTTTGCATGGTTCAATGTAAAAATAAAACTTAAATTAAATACATTAAAAACATACAGTATTAGGGTTTATTTATTATATTTTATTATTAGTTGTAGTAGTAGCTAGTTATTATTAATTTTAATTTTAATGTATTATTAGTTGGTTAATATGCAATTATCAAATGAGACATTTGACAGTTTAGTTCTTAAATATCAAGGCAATAAAGTTGATTTCTACAGTGCACTGTTTAACACAGCTCATTGTATTTACTGTCTACCGGTAAAATGTGAGTAATTTAAAATTAGAGAATTGAAATACTGACGAGCAGAAGGTACGAGGAACACAACAGTAATGCATGGGATAATTACCAGATGTGAAAGGAATTAATTTTTATATTACAAATGTAAAAGTGAGAGTGCAGGTGTGTTAATGTGTGTGTTTACTTTCTCACACATCAGACTGTAATTCCATCTCACACTGATGAGTCAGGACACAATAATGAAGTTATGTTGAGCAGTAAAAACCTCTCATCCGGAAGCAGACACTCAGCAAACCAGCTCACACACGCACACACACGCACACACACACACACTGTTACACACACACACACACACACTCTTACACACACACACACACACACACACACTGTTACACACACACATACACACACAGTTACACAACTCGGGGAAAGTGATGTTTAACCTTTTTACCATTGTCACATAAATCTCACCAACCAGGACTTACCTCTTTCCAGCAATATTTTACATTTGAGAAACTGTCCAGGAGTTAACTCTACATGTGTATATTCTAACTATAATCTATCTATCTGTCTGTCTCTATATCTATATAAAGTATAACAAACAAATAATATAATAAATTAAATATAAAACTAATACAATAAAGAATTAATGAATTATTACTGCAGCAGCAGTAAAGTGTTCATTGTGTTTCTGGAATATTCTCCTTTACTGTTATAGTAATTAGATTACTGAACGAGGTAACAGAGTTATTGATGATGTGGGTTGTCATGTGGTTAGAATTAAAATGAAAATGATTTCCCAACAAGGATTATAAACCACAACAAGTTGTAACTATTGCACAAATATTATATTCAAAACAAATAAACAAACAAATTATTAACAGCCAAAATCACACTCAGAAATCAGCAAAACTAGCAACAATAAAGTCATAAAGCAAGAGAAAGTGTTAGTCAATAATAAACTACATTACACAACTCTCAGCATTAAGACCTTTGATATTTTTACTCAGTATTAAAGATAATTTGTCACATACGAAAGTTTGTCAAACACCTAATCAGATGTGCTCTGAGTTGGACAATAAAGTTGAATAAATAAGTTTTATTTTATAAATAATTCATAGTTTAAATAAATAAATAAATATTTAATTGAGTGTATATATCTGTTTCACTTATATAACTTACGGTTTGGATTTCCTCTTTAATATATTGTAATAAAAAAGCATTAACAAGTAAATGTATTTATTTAGTTAATATTTAACATTTTTAGGTTGAACATTTCTCTTTAATTGAACAATTAATTGCTGTTTAAAGTTATGTGATCTTTTTTGCTTACGTGTTGTACTTGTCTAAGTGTATACATGAGCAATAAGAACGGTGTCTTGTGTGAGGTATTTCACATATTTAACATGATATGTCAGTCACACCCCAAGAAGAGTTCAGCCTAAAGCAGGCGAGCTGCCGAAAAACTCATCCGAACAACATGTTAATGTTCAGACATAACACATTACACTTCACAGGTTTTAACTACTCCTATAAGAAGATAGTATTTCATGAGAGAATCCTAACATTCATGTTTTAAATCCTAACATTAGAATTTTTAGCTGTTTACTTTTTCTGGCAACTTTCTCTTTTATTTCTTAATTTCTCTTTAACGTATTGTAATGATTAACTTCTGTTTTTGTAAAGATAATAAAAACAATGTAAGTTACAGTTTGAAAAAATGGACAAAATTAGCACAAAAATATTTTTATTTTTATATTTATTTAACCAATTTTATAGCATTAAATTGAGTTTGTTTTGATTTCTCTTTAAGTTAATATAATTAATTTATTTACTCATTTAATATTTACTCTTTTTAAAATTGAGTATACACTACCAGTCAAAAGTTTGGACACACCTTCCCATTCAATGTTTTATTCTTTATTATCATGACTATTTACATTGTAGATTCTCACTGAAGGCACTATGAATGAACACACATGGAATTATGTAGTAAACAAAAAGTGTGAAATAACCCACAACATGTTTTATATCTTACATTCTTGAAAATAACCACCCTTTGCTTTGATCACTGCTTTGCACATTCTTGGCATTCTCTCGATGAGCTTCATGAGGTGGTCACCTGAAATGCTTTTCCAACAGTCTTGAAGGAGTTCCCACAGATGCTGACCACTTGTTGGCCCTTTTGCCTTCACTCTGCGGTCCATCTCATCCCAAACCACCTCGATTAGGTTTGGTCAGGTGACCCTGGAGGCCAGGCCATGTGGCGCAGCACTCCATCACTCTCCTTCTGGGTCAAATAGCCTATACACAGTTCATTCATAGTTTTGATGCCTTTAGTGAGAATCTACAATGTAAATAGTAATGAAAATAAAGAAAAAACATTGGCTGGTGCATGGACCCCTAATAAGGCAAAATTTTCTGAACCTAAAATCTAATTTAATATTCTGAAATGTTTGGGTGTGTTTTTGGGGTTGTGCAGCAAATTTAGTTCCAGTGACGCATTGGCTGCATTGGAATTCAAATAAGAAAACATTGCTGAAAGTCAGTCTTGGTGAAAACTGCGTAAGTGAGTTTTAAGAACAGATTTCTTCATAAGAACGGCTGGTGAATGAAAGCTAACATTTCTTTTTTCTGTTACTCCATGACACAAGTTAAATCAGTTTTTCTACTTTTATCTGAATATGTTTTTACTTGAGTACTTTATTTTCCCACCTCTTGTTGATGCACTGCAAAAAATCAGTGTCAGAAAATAAGAAAAAGAAAAGGATAATAAGAAAAAAGGAAACAAAATCAAGCAAAATTATCTGCCAATATAGTGAGAAAAATTATCTTGTAAAGATCTCCTAAAACAAGAAAAAAATCTTTCCATTTTTCCATGTTTTTAGCTTTAATATTTTTAAAATAAGCAAAGTTGTCATGAATTTCTTAACTCGTAGTGGAGAGCATGAGAACCTGTCCATTCTCTTAATTAAATTTCTTATTTCATTTTAAGAAGTTCTTATCATCGGTACATTTCTCTTAATAAGATACTTGTAGCCAATGTTTCTTAAAATTAGATTATTTATCTTACACACACAAGTCTACTCAAGTCAGTTATTCTTAAAATAAAAAAAAACAAGATCTATTTTTTCTTTTTAAGATTTTCTGGCTTGTTAAGATTTCATTTTTTGCAGTGTGCAGATTTGAGGATGTCTACTCTAGGATTTCTACTTATCATTGTTCTGACACCAAACTGGATTAACTGTGTTTCTGAAGCACATGAAGAGTGTTTGTTTCTAGAACGGTGAGTCAGTCATCAAGCATTTCACGAATAAGCGGCATTTGTAAAAACATGACTCATACTTCTCTATCACACTTCATCTGTGCAATGACAGGTACTTACATGTCACTTTAATAAAACGCCGATGCGGAAACACAAACCTCAGTCAGCTGTTACAGTCACAAACACATCACCACCAACAACAACTTGTTTCTACAACACAATTTACACCGCAAAGTCTGAGTTATGCAACATTGCAGCGCTTTAAAACCCAAAACAGAAGCAGTTCTACATTATTACTGTGGTTGACGTTCTCACTACACCAGTGTTGGCTAATTCAATGTGTTTGGGGGGGAATTCAACTCAACCTCTACATTTGACCCATCCGTGAAGGAGCAGAGGGCAGATTTTTTTGGCTGACCCTGAGAAGCAGCACTTGGGGATGGTGAGTGCGTTAGTGGTACCTTTACCGGTCCAGATCTTGAAACGGCAAACCTCTGATCACCAGACCAACTGCCAGGATCTCACACCCTAAGCGAGAGAGCAACGAGCCATACGGTAATGCACATGGAGCCAGTGAAGTTGAAAGAGCGGCGGTACGATATAACCAGTAGGGCGGTTGGCAGTGTAACAGTTAGGGAGTTGGCCTCATGATCAGACCAGTAAAGGTACCACTGAGGTACTCATGGTCAAGGTCCCATCCCCAAGCTACTGCTCTCGGGAGGCTGACCGCTGCTCCTTCACAGGCTGCGGTGAAATGGTTGTGTGCTGGATCCACAATGACACGTAAGGAATACCAGACACGTTAGGAATACCAGATAGAATGGTGTTATACTTGTCTTTACGAAGGGTAACTTAAGTTACAAGTTCCAAAAAGGATGAAATTGCATATTTTTATTTTTATTATCTCTTGCTTAGAGTTTATATTTTATAGTTTATTGATTTATATATTTATGTCTCTATGTGCAGTATCTGTAGAACCTGGAGCCATGTCGTCTCGTCTCTCTGTATACTTTCCCTTTGACTTGACCAGTAGTTAATTACAGTGTTTTGTAGAGGTGTTGAAATTAATCACATAATCGATGCATCGCAATGCAGACATGAACGATTCTGCAACAATGCCATGGCACACCATAACCGATTATAATAACGGCGGTTTTCAACCAGCAGTCCACTCCCCCCTACTGGTTCAGTAGAGGAATTGCAGGTGGTCTGTGACACGCAATCCACTTTCACTACTGAAATCAGTTTTATTTTTCATTTTTCAGAACATTTCCAGATGATTTGGGGATCCTTATGAATAATGACTTTAATGCAAATATCTAAAAAGTCACAGGGAAACACTACTGCTTAGTATAAGTGGTAGTGACTGGGACAGAAGCAGTTGAAAACTCCTGGATTATATCATAATGACATTTCTTGGGGATTGTCTGGCTGCCGTACAAAAATTCAAGTTAAAAAGAACATCCCGGTAGTAACAATGTGCGTGCAATGTGAAGTAATGTAGAAAAACTGATGGCATGCGTTGTGATACCATATCGAATCGAATCGTTGTCCTAATGGTCATAATCGAATTGTGAGACCAGTAAAGGTTCACACCTCTAGTGGTTTGTCAAGAGTGGACGAAGCCTCGTGATGTTCCAAAGATGGGAAAAAGTGAGCCGAGGAATGTTATTTATATTTGCAGAAAATGGAGATGTGGCCGTCTACAATAACATCAAGGCTGTTAACATGTTGGAATAACTATAATTACCAGAACTCCCACCCACCCACACACACACACACACACACACACACACTGCTGTAGTGTTGTGGAAATCTGGTGTGTGTGTGTTTGCACCGGCAATTATGGTTAATAATAGTTATTATAAATGAAAAGTTACATAGTTGTATTTATTCAATTAACTTTATTGTTCTTTAGCTGAATAGTGTGTGTGTGAGTGTGTGTGTGCGTGTGTGTGTGTGAGAGATTGAGTGAGTGAGTGGTAAAACACAGGCTTTAGTAGCACTTGATAGAACCTGATCTGCAGCATTGCTCTCATCATCATGAATGCTATTATAAGCAGGTTGAGTGACAGCGTCCCCCCACCCCTGACTCCGCCCCCCAGCATCACACCCGAAGGGAAAATCACCTTATTATTCATCACTGTTCCCGTGCACATTAACGCTCTGCACATTACAAATTCCAAGAGAATTTGATGAAAAATGTCCAGATTTTGTGAATTCAAACCTCATCCAGAAACCTCAAGAAAATGACTTTAAACCTCCATTTTTCATCAAATTCCTCACATTCAGCAGTGTTTTAATTTCAGATTTGTTAATAGATTAGAACAGAATCTACAAACACTAAAGATGCCTCTTATTACATTTTAATTGCATATCCTCACTTTTTATTGGGGTTTCTTCAGTTCTGTGGTTGAATTATAGTAATATTATACTGATTAAATCTACATGCTCTTAATAAAATGAGGAAAACGCCACTGAATTGGTTAATATTTATAATATCCATTGGATAAAAAGGAGCATATGTTTAGTTTTTAGTTCTACTAAAAATCATCTCACTCTTATTAATATGCTAACTGTTAATTAACTTGTCTTAAGAATGAGTGTGGAGTAAAACTGCTTTTGCCCTTATTACAAGCGTTATTAAATGCTTAGTTATACAATATTAAAACTGATTTTTTTTTAATTGAGGAATACACTGAGTGTGAGGAATAAAATGATTATTTGAGTGAATTCAGTGCAGCTCGTCTTCCTAACAGGAGGAAACATTTATAGTATTTAGGTTGAGAATGCAGTCGTAGCAAAGCGCCTCTGGGAGAGAAACCACGGCAGGCGTCACGTTTCTTCATCGACATGTGACACAACTTTGTCTACTTCGTTCACTCCTTATTTTAAAAGTCGCACTTATACAAGAGTCGTGAAGTCGCCTCCTACTTTTAACTGAGAGTCTGTTGGAATTACTGTTCAAATTTACAGCTGGCTTTACGCAAGAATCCGCACTCCCAAATGTGATGAGCACAAACCAAGACGGTTTTAACACTGAGGTTTATTTCACTGACTTTTATAACAGGTTCTTCAGTTGAAGTTGTACAAGCATCCTGGAAATATTTAGGTAAAATTTCTGATCTTTCCAATCCATGTAACTTTGTGTTCGGCAACATTTCCAGTTCAGAAATAAAAAAAAATAGGACATTACAGTTCCAAATGCAAAATTTCATTGTAAACTTTTTTGTAATTACAATTTCATTACATTTGATCACCAGAATGTTGGGTCATTTTCCCTTTTTAGTGTTTAACACAACTTCTCCAATAAAATATCCATTAATCCATAATGTAAAAATGAAACTATTTACTAGTAACTCCACAAAGGTTACATTGAAAAAAATAATAAAAATCTCTTATAACCCATTAACATTTCTGTTGTTTTTGTATTAGTTGACTTTCTCCTTCCACTTGTTTAACTTCTTTTCAGTTTTATTCCTGAGTTAATACTAAAATAAAAGTAGAACATTGTAAAATAGAAATATGGAAAAGTTATATTTTCCCCTCACACAGTGCCTCTATATATATATGTGTAGTGGGAAATAAAACTGATTTTAAAATTAAGTGTTGAAATTAATTTTCAGGTACTTCGTTTTAGAATTAGAAACACATATCAGGTCTTGAATTTCATTCTCTGCTTTGTGTTTCTGAGTGGGGAATCTGACGAACATCCCTTCTAAATATTAAAATCATTTTTAGCATCATTAAAACTTTTGCAGTGTATGGTTGCCTGCAGATTTTTAGTCATCCCAGTCCTTGATTTTGCAGAACCTGAAAAACATGTTGTGTATAGAACAGCGTGTTTATAGATGGAGAGATAAACAGGACAATGGTAGCAGTACATTTCGAATATTACACACAATATCTCACAGAATTAAGGGACAGAATTAACTAGTAAATTTGAGAGTTTAGGGTATTGGTGGCGTGGTGGTTATCGTGGAGAAGTTCTTCAAAAGCAAAAGTGAATCTTGCGGTTTTTATTCACAAACCTATCAGCCACCGCCCTGACATTTTTATTTCTTTACACACCCTTTTTTGTCTTTATACATCGTCTGGCTCTGTGCCACTATTATTCCAAGTCAATGATCTAACCCAGAGGTGGAGCCTCACTTGTCGTTGCCACCAACATTTTCTCACTCCACTATTTGGAAAATGCCAGTGATTGCTGTAATTTTGTAGCTGTGGCATAAAAACTGGCCGAGTAGAAAGACTTTGATTAAAATAGTGAGGGATTATTTGTCATTGTGAACACATCACAGCTGTGGAGGAGCAGTGGACAGCTGACATAGGCAGCACCCGGGGACCAGTGCTTGGGGACGGTACCTCAGTGGTAACTTTATCAATCTGGAATTTGAACCTGTGACCTTCTGATCACGGGGCAAATGCCCTAACCATTATGCCACCATCTGCCCTATTGAAGTGAATGGTGAAAGAACGAGGTTAGCCACTGGGTGTGGAGTTTGCGTGTTCTCCCTGTGCTCACGCAGGTCTTCTCGGGGTGCTCCAAGAGCATGCGCTACAGGTTGATTGGTGACTCTCGTTGGCGCCTGCCCAGGGGTATGTTTCCCAAAAGCTATCTACATTAGCAGTTAACATAGTATACATTAGCATAAGTGTTGCTCACATAGTTAGTAATGTGTTAGCAACTATGCTTTTGGGAAACGCACCCCAGATTGGACCCCACCTCACGCCCATATTCCCGGGAAGGGCCCCGGTCCCCGCGACTCCAATAGGGATTAAACGGTTCAGAAAATGAATGAATAAATGAATTTCTTGTCTTTATTACTGTTACTGTATGTACTTGTTGTTCAAATACTTGTCCTGTTGAGTGCGTGTGTTTGTCTGGGACGTGCAGAGATGTGAAATGATGACAAATTAGGATAAAAACACTGTGGTTCTTTACTTGTATTTCCACAGAAAACCCATGAGAACGGTCTGTGATGCACAACACCACCACATGCTGAATCTTGGCTGGAAAACATGCCACAAGATATTCAGGATATTGATTTTCCAGCCTGATCTGGAACCAGCTGGTGAGTTGGGTTGCATTGGTGAACGTGTTTTTAAACGGTTTACTAAGTAAGAAACTTAACCCGGAGATCAACAACAATGCAATTCAGAGTTTATTTGGTGAACCTGAAAACTGAAGCTGCTACAACACTGTAGCCTAAACATCCCCGTTTATCTCAGGCTTCTCATCTGGAAATAGATGTGACACAAGCAACACAAATGATTTCATATTGTAATCTAGTTTGACTCTGGATTTGTATTTTATTTACATCATTCCTCGACCGTCCTTTAGAAGAAATTTCAACATAAAACCCACAGTTTTCACTAATGTTTTCTAATTTGAGATTTGTTCTGAGGTAAGAATGAAGTCTGTACACCGCTGAAGAGCGCTCTAACACAAATTTTACTGCAAAACATAAACTTACTGGATTTTCTTCATGATCGGAGGGTCACAGGTTCAAGTCTTGGAATGGTAAAGGTACCACTGAGGTACTCATGAGCAAGGTACTGTCCCCAAGCACTGCTCGCTGGGTGATGCCAAAAAGCTGTCCACTACTTTACAGATGGGTGCAGCGCTCAGATTTGGTTGTGGTTCACAATGATGATCCCTCAAACATTTACTTACACTATTTAAAAGTTGTAGGAGAAAGAGGTCCATTGTTTTTATTGTAGTGTATCCAACCACATGCGCCGTTTTAATTAAATAAAGTTATTACAAATTAGGGAAAAGTACAAATGTATTTTAGAGATATTAGTTTTTAGTTGTTGCTTATTTGTAATTATTTGCTTGTGTTTTTATTTATTTGTCCTTTTTTCTTCATATCATGTTACACTTATTATTGCTCATTAATGCTTACTTCTTTTTACTGATTTTAATGTTAATGTAACACACGTTGTGCTGCATTTTTATGTCTGAAATGTTCTTTATAAATAAGTATTATTATTATTATTATTCTTGGTTCAGAGTTGTGGTCGGAGTGAGAGAACCTCTGGGGGAATTTTTGGTTAATTATATTAGCACGTGGCTAGCATGATGCTAACAATATTAGCATTTCGTTAGCATTATGCTAACTATATTAACATTACGTTAATAACATGTGTAGCATGTTCCTAGCATGATGCTAGTGTGATTAGCATGTTGCTAGCATGACGTTTAGCTGATTAGAATGTTGCCAGGATTATGCTAACTATATTAGCATGTTGCTAGCAACATCATTAGAATGTCTCTAACATGATGCTAGAGTGCTTAGCATGTTGCTAGCATGACGTTTTGCTGATTAGCATGTTGCTAGCATTATGCTAACTATATT
>JAVGVS010001336.1:0-24169 GCA_032718565.1 Distichodus sexfasciatus
TAATGATGGTCACCAGTAAGTAGACTGGTTTACGTATTATTTATTTAAATATGTGTAAAGATTTGTATGTGCCAGTGTTGACTAAGTTGACTTTGTTTTTTAGGGTCTAGATGTCAAACGCTGACCGAGTCAGAAGCAGCGGTCATCAAACCTGGAGAATCTCATAAACTCACCTGCACTTATTCTGGGATTAGTGATGATAATGCAGACATCTCCTGGATAAGACAGGCTCAGGGAAAAGGGCTTGAGTGGATTTCACACATTTCAGCTCCATCAGGTAGTGGTAAATATTATTCTCAGTCTGTTCAGGGAAGATTCACCATCTCCAGAGACAACAGTAAAGATCAGGTCTATCTGGAAATGAGCAGTCTGAAGACAGAAGACACTGCTGTGTATTACTGTGCTCGAAAACCACACTGACACAAGTCACTGCAGCACTGTACAAAAACACACTCATTAACAAAATAAATGCCTTGATATCAAACACTGAGTTCTAATGTGATTTTCTGTTGCAACGTTGGGACTCTGGTGAAGCTGTATAATTTGAACATAAGCAAATACACTCACTCACTATTAATCCAATGGTAGCCTCTTTGAGAGAGAGAATGTAGGTTACAAGAACCACAATTTCTTAAAGTACTGTGACAATTTTTCTTTTTGGTTTTCCACATATCATTATGGATGTCACAAAAGACAGCATGAAAAAATATTTGAAAGAATTATTTAAAAAAATGTTTTTAAATGTTTGACAAGATATTTCAGTGGTTTGGGCTTTATGTAACTTGAGTGATGCTGCATTTTCAACTTGACTTCTCAAATATGCTGTTAACAAATAATGATAAATAATGTGAAATGTGTCAAAGAACATACAAATAAGACACAGAGGAAAAAAGACAGATATAAAATATGTTTATCATTTTACATATCTTTTCTATATGGCACAAAGCAAACATTTTAAATCCAAGATGGAAAATCTCTCACATTAAACTCTGCTGAAATATTATCAGTCTATGAACATCTCAAGGTCAACAATAAAGCCAATGTATCAATTAGTTTCTTAATGTTTTCCAACCTTTGTGTTTATCTTTTCATGATGCTGATGATGGCTGTGTCACTACCTGAAAAGCCAATAGGAGCCCTTACACCCCACATGGAATATCCTTTACAGCAGATGAGAAAGTTCAGCCCTCATTTTTACATTCATGCAAAAGTCTGTTAAGTCTGATATCAGCAGGGCGACTTGCTGTCTTGTTGAAGTGGAACATCTTGGTCAGTCCTGCATCAACACAAAGATGTTTGCTTCAGTCCCACTGCTACTGCTGGCTGCTGCCTCTTGTGAGTGTTTGTTTTCGAGGAGTTTTGCTTCATCTGATTAAAGCAATCACAAACGTGAATGTTTCTTTCTCTTTTTACAGGTGTGTTCTGCGGCACTGAGCTCATCCAGCCAGAATCAGAAACTGTAAAGCCAGGAGGCTCTTTAAATATCCGCTGTGAAGTTTCTGGAGCTTCTATCACTGATAGGAACAGCCATTTTGGAACAGCCTGGATTAGAAAACCTGCAGGAAAAGCTCTGGAGTGGATCAACCTCATTTACTATGATGGGGACATGCGTGAGAAAGATTCTCTTAAAAGCAGGTTTAAAATCTCTCGAGACACGGCCAGAAACACAGTGATCCTACAGGGACAGAATATGCAGACTGAAGACACAGCTGTGCATTACTGTGCAAGAAGAGCACGCAGTTTTAAAAACCTCCAGTAAATACAAACAAAACTCTCCACTCAGACATTCACGAATCGCAGAAATACAACAGCCCTGAAATCCTGCTTTCCAAACTGAATTCTATAATACAAAAACCCCAATAATGTTTTTTTAAAAATCACCTTAAATTTTGTTTTGTCTTTACATAACTTTTATAGGGTGTCCAGATTTAAGGTTATGAAAAAGAGGACACAGCAGACCAGGTGAGGGAGCCATGTTACTTCATCCTTGTTTGGGAAAGCCCCTGGGTAGCAGAACTCAATGTAAGAAAATAAGAACTCAGCATCTCACCCAAATGCCAACACAGAGGAATGTCTCTATTTCAGCCTGTAGGGGGAAGCCTTTGCACAACTGCAAGAAACTTTTAAAGGAACGTTCACCAATTGTCAGTGTTGATGTGTCAAAAACTCCAGCAAAGCTGCTATTCAACACTAAGTCCCTAATTATTTTGGCATCACTAGTGCTGTAAGTGCTCCTGCACCTGAACACATTGATGTTGAGGGTAAACTGACCATTGCCTATTAGGGTAGAGGTGACATTACAAATCAATGTAATAATCTTTACTTATTGTACTGTGTGTGGGGATATTAGATATGCTATCTCAATATTTAGACTTAATAGTAAGCCTCATATCGTTTGAAGGTTATATTTAAAATTTGTATTTATATTAACGTGCACTTTGATGTCAGACAATGGCAGGAAACTCTGCTGAATTCTGGAGATTCAAATTTCAGATGTATGCCCTCTTAATTAGGTGTTTAGTTGTTTATTAAAATCTGGTAAGTCAAATCAGGGCAAAAGCAAAAAAGAAAATACAATCGTGTGACACTGTAGCCCTTCAGGAGTCTGATCTAGAAGGTGGAACATGCAAATTAGTCTTACCCTTTTATAAACTCAGACGGTGGCTGGATTCTTCACTTTGCTACTGACTTCTTCGCTTCAACCATGAATCCAGCTATCATTTGTTGTTTAATTTGGACATTAATTATGGTCACCAGTAAGTAGACTGATTAACGTATTATGTATTTAAATATGTGTAAGATTTGTATGTGTCAGTGTTGACTAAGTGTTGACTTTGTTTTCTAGGGTCTAGATGTCAAACGCTGACCGAGTCAGAAGCAGCAGTCATCAAACCTGGAGGATCTCATAAACTCACCTGCACTTATTCTGGGATTAGTGATAGCAGTGCAGCCATCTCCTGGATCAGACAGGCTCAGGGAAAAGGGCTTGAGTGGATTTCATACATTTCAGCTCCATCAGGTAGTAAGATATATTACTCTCAGTCTGTTCAGGGAAGATTCACCATCTCCAGAGACAACAGTAAAGATCAGGTCTATCTCGAAATGAGTAGTCTGAAGACAGAAAACACTGGTGTGTATTATTGTGCTCGCAAACCACACTGACCACAAGTTGCTACAGCGCTGCACGAAAACACACTCACTTTCAAAGTGAATGTTTTTATTTCAAACTCTAAGCTTTTCAGTTACAACTTTGGAACGGTAGTAAGGCCCCATAATTTGAAGATAAACAAAAATAATTGCTCAATATTTACCTTATGGAAATACTAGTGGAAAAGTTTCTCTCACAACCACGAAACCTGCTTAAGAGAGATAGGAGATTTAGCCTATAAGCGTCATTTATACAAGCATTTCTTAATGTACCATGAGGAATATATCATTTTTATTTGGATTTCCATATTCTGTACAAAATATAGTTAATTTTACAACAATAAATATCAACAATAAATAGTTGATTTATTAAAAAATAAATTAAAACATCTTTGCATCTTTAAAAGTCTGCTCCCAATCAAGAGAATACAATTACTTACAGTCAGTACTTTAGCTTTTTGGCAAGGTGTTTCAGTGGTTTGGGCTTTATGTACTTCGTGGGTTTTAATCTTAAAATCACAAATCTTCCAAATATCTTTTTAAATGGTCAATCTTACTGCAACAAGTTATTAACAATTTTGGTAAATAATATGAAGTTTCTCAGTGTACATGCAGTAAAGAATATAAAACAATATCTTAAATACATTCATGATTTGCGTACAGACATTTTCCACATGGCACAGAACAGACATTTTAAACCTAGATGGGATATCTCTCACAATAAACTCTGCTTAAATATTATCAGTCAACAAACACTATCTAATGGTCAGCAATGAAGCCAATCACATCCCAAAATTGTATCAATTGGTTTCTTAATGATTGTGGTGATGTCTGTCACTAACGCCTTCAGCCAATAGGGTGTTTTGAAGTAAATGAGCCCTCACACCCCACATGGAATATCCTTTATCCGCTGTGAAGTTTCTAGAGCTTTTCTATCAGTGATAGTAGCAGTCACTATGGAACAGCCTAGATTAGACAACCTGCAGGAAAAGCTCTGGAGTGGATCAACACCATTTACTATGATGGGAACAGAGACGAGAAAGATTCTCTTAAAAACAAGTTTAAAGTCTCTCGAGACACAGCCAGAAACACAGTGATTCTACAAGGACAGAACATGCAGACTGAAGACACAGCTGTGTATTACTGTGCCCGTTACCCCACAGTGTTAAAAACCTCCAGTAAACACACACAAAAACTCTCAGACATGTGCATGAATTGCAATCCCTGAAATTGTGCATCTCATTAAATTCTAGGCCTCATAGTTACTCACACATTCAATCTCCTGCAAGTGGTGAACCATATCCATTGTCTTTTCTGCCAGTTATTTCAAAATAAGTTTTTTAAAAATAAGCTTGATAAGTGTTCATAAGAATGATTGACAATAATAATAAAAAACCTTTTGCTTTATGATTTTTTCTTATAAGTGATACATTAGACAATTTGTTTGTTTTTCTGAGTGATTAAAGAATAGGCAAATCACTGATACAGGACATTTAGAACTGGGTTGATCCTCAGTGTACAGTATATGGTTCTGGGATCCTCATCATGACCACAGAGCTACTCCCCCTCTAGGTCAATCTGCTCATGCTCCAGCAGGGTGCGTCTTTCACCCACTGGAATTAAGTGTCACGTTTGCTCTTGTTCATCAGCTAGTATGCAAAGCTCTCTGTGAGAAAGTTCTCTACTTAAAGAAGAGTAGGAGAGAGCCAGTTTGGAGAGGATCTCTTTGAATGACGACGGGCCAGTTTCATCGCTAAACTGAACATCGTCCTCACAGTCGTACTGCTTCTTCTGATGACAACATGTAAGTCTGTATTTCTGTTAGTGAGGACCAGAGTAAAGAAACAAATGGACTGCACTAAATGTGATTTCTCTTTACTCTGTGTTTAGGTGTCCACTCTCAGGTTGTTCTTACACAGTCTGAGCAGCCAGTCACAGTGGCTCCAGGTGGATCCTACAAACTCACCTGTGCCTGTAGTGGATTCAACTTGGCAGGCACTTGGATGCACTGGGTACGTCAGGCTCCTGGGAAAGGATTGGAATGGATCATAGCCTATCATTCTGATTCTTATAAAAGCACGGCCCAAGCAGTACAGGGCAGGTTCACAGCATCTAAAGACAGCTCAAATTTATACCTGCACATGAATCAACTGAAGCCTGAAGACACTGCAGTGTATTACTGTGCTAAAGACTCACAGTGATCCAACTTCCACACACAGCTGTACAAAAACAGAGAGAGGTGTTAAAGCCAAACAAAACCAGAAACAATCAATTTTTCAATAAAACGTTTTTTACACCGAATAACTGAAATAAAATTGGTTTTAAAAAAGGATTTACTTTAAACTTTGCACATGCACACACACACACACAATGTGGCATATTGTTTCCCTGTCCGTATTCCATTTGTTTTAATACGTGAAAATTTATAACATTTTAAAATTAATGTATTGAAGCTATTTTTAAATCTCTTTATACATGATAATTCTGCAGTGTGAATTCTCTATTATTGCTTGATTTAAATATTTGAATAGTACAACATAACATCATAATATTTTTCTAGTGGTTGCATATTTAGCACATTTGTGCAGAGCTTATGCTGTAATAATAGGTACAATTATATGTCCATTTTTTTGCACAATATCACTGTTTGCTAATTGATCACAACATTGATTATTTATTTTTACAGCTAGGTCATAAACAGTTCTGAAAGTATTTCACAATCACAGAGCCTTATGGCAAATAGACGCACATAGTTGTAGTTTAGAGTAAATAAAAACAATACAAATGATGAGATGTTGAGGTCATATCATGTTGTATAATAAAGGAAATGAGGGCATCATCTACACAGAACAACTGGTCTGAGACCTTGCTATAAAGCTTTCAATATAACAGTCAATCTTAATGCAACAAATCTGTCAAAAATTTTGATAAATAATTTGAAATTTGTCAGAGAACATGCAACAAAGAAGGAAATACAGCAATATCTCAAAAACATTTATGGTTTTACAGACATTTTTCATATGGCAACATGTAAACATTTCAAAACCAAGATGGTTATATCTCTCATAATAAACTCTGCTGAAATATCATCAGACAAGGAACAATATCTTATGGTCAACAGTAAAGCTGATGTGATTCAAAATGTTTGTTATCAATTAGTTACTTAATGTTTCCCAAATTCTTGTGTTTAAATTTTAATGATTGTGGTGATGTTTTTGTAACAAACCTAATCAGCCAATGGGATGTTTTGAAGGAAATGAGCCCCCACACCCCACATGGAATATCCTTTACACCAGATGAGAAAGTTCAGCCCTCATTTTTACATTCATGCAAAAGTCAGTTAAGTCTGATATCAGCAGGGCGACTTGCTGTTTTGTTGAAGTGGAACATCTTGGTCAGTCCTGCATCAACACAAAGCGGTTTGCTTCAGTCCCACTGCTACTGCTGGCTGCTGCCTCTTGTGAGTGTTTGGATTCGAGGGGTTTGTACTTCATCTGATTCCAGCAAATCACACATGTGAACCTTTTCCTTGTCTCTCTTCTTACAGGTGTGTTCTGTGGCACTGAGCTCATCCAGCCAGAATCAGAAACTGTAAAGCCAGGAGGCTCTTTAAATATCCGCTGTGAAGTTTCTAGAGCTTCTATTACTGATAGTAGCAGTCACTTTGGAACAGCCTGGATTAGACAACCTGCAGGAAAAGCTCTGGAGTGGATCAACACCATTTACTATAATGGGAACGTAGATGAGAAAGATTCTCTCAAAAGCAAGTTTAAAGTCTCTCGAGACATGGCCAGAAACACAGTGATCCTACAACGACATAACATGCAGCCTGAAGTCACAGCTTTGTATTACTGTACAAAAACTCCAAAACATGTTCAATAAGTGAAAAAATAACATTACAATCCCTAAAATCCTGCTTCCCATATTGAATTCTTGCCTAATTTTCCTAGTTGGTCACATATTCCATCTGTCAGTTTTTTAAAGATACGTTTTTAAAAAGTAAGGTAAACAAGTATTTTTTTTAAAACATGTTTTGACAAGCGTATTTTTTCGGATCGCAAAATATATAAGAATGATTAATCATAATAATAAAAATACATGTTTACTTGTTGAATTTTTCTTACACGGGACACATTAGACAATTTGTCCTTCATTTTTAATTGATTTATTAAAGAACAAGCATATCTCTTATACAGGACATTTAGAACCAGGTTGATCCTCAGTGTATATGGTTCTGGGTTCATTATGACCACAGAGAAACTCCCCCTTTAGAGGTCAATCTGCTCATGCTGCAGTAGGGTGCGTCCTTCAACCAGCAAGCTTAGGGGCATTTAGTGTCACATTTGCTGTCGTTCATCAGCTCATATGCAAAGCTCTCTGTGAGAAAGTCCTCTACTTAAAGAAGAGCAGGAGAGAGGCAGTTTGGAGAAGATCTCTGTGACTCTGACGACTTGGGCTGGTTTCAGCGCTGACCTGAAAATGATCCACACAGTTGTACTGTTTCTTCTGATGACAACATGTAAGTCTGTATTTCTGTTAGTGAGGACCAGAGTGAAGAAAAAAATGGACTGCACTAAATGTGATCTCTCTTTATTCTGTGTTTAGGTGTCCACTCTCAGGTTGTTCTTACACAGTCTGAGCAGCCAGTCACAGTGGCTCCAGGTGGATCCTACAAACTGACCTGTGCCTGTAGTGGATTCAGTGTGAGTGGCACTAGCATGCACTGGATCCGTCAGGCTCCTGGAAAAGGACTGGAATGGATCATTTACTATTATTCTGAAAGCAGCAAAAGCACGGCCCAAGCAGTACAGGGCAGGTTCACAGCATCTAAGGACAGCTCAAATTTATACCTGCACATGACTCAACTGAAGCCTGAAGACACTGCAGTGTATTACTGTGCTAGAGACTCACTGTGATCCAACTTCCACACACAGCTGTACAAAAACAGAGAGAGAGGTGTCAAAGCAAAACAAAACCAGAAGCCATTCTTGTCATTTTCCTGACAAAGCATTGTTTTATTTCAAATAATGGAAATAAAATTGATTAAAAAAAAAAATACACCAGATGAGAAAGTTCAGCTTTTATTTTTCCATTTATGCAACTGTCTGTTTGATAATGTGGTTAGAATGATTTTTATTGAGAAGAAAATATTAATAAAGACGTACAAAAATGACAGGCTTAGTGACTTGGCTTTTAAAGACATTTCTCATATAATTTTACAGAAAAGGCAATAATTTTCCTAGTGAGCCTCAGTAAGAGCTGGACAATCAAATGTGGCATAATTACAAAAACAGAAACAGAGATTCATTTATTAATACTTATGGGTTAGAGCCTAGGACCAAAATGCATCATTTAAACTGCCTATTCATTTCAGTTGTATAAATAGCTACATACAGAAAGCATAATAAATGTTTGGGGCTGTCTTTATTACTGAACTTTTCCTGTTGGTTTAAATTGATGTTATGCAAATTTACTCTCAACATCCTGGTATATATACACACACAATACCAGAAAATGCTCTCAGCAAACAGGATCTAGACCTGAATTTCAGTTATTAAAGCATTTGACTATGGAGTCAAAATCACTTGGTTTTGTGTCTTTATGCTGATTTTATTGCAAGGTAACAGTGACAAATCGTTAAAACAACACAGCATATACAAAATCTTTTTATTTTTCAGCTAAAATGTATTATTTCTGCTCATTGTGTCCTTTCCCCCTTTGTTCGTCAGATACCAGTTGTGATGAAATTCGAATGGATCAGTCTCCAGCAGTAGTGAAGAGACCCGGAGAAGCTGTGAAGATCTCATGTAAAATTAGTGGTTTTGACATGACAGACTACTTCATGCACTGGATCCAACAGAGACCAAGACAAGCTCTAGACTGGATTGGGAGCATAAACTCTGGTAGCTCTGATGATGCTGAATATGCAGCCTCCATGTAAGACCGTTTCACCCTGACTGAGGACGTCTCCATCAGCACCCAGTATTTAGAGGTTAAGAGTGTGTGACCAGAGGACTCTGCTGTTTACTACTGTGCTCGTAGGCACAGTGATTGAAACTGTTAAAGCAGCTGCACAAAAACCACACAATGTGCAGACGCTCAAATTACTCCTACACAAAGATAAAAATAAATCCAACCAATAGTTCCCTGTATTTACTTTTTGTTTTTTTAACCTGTTCTGTACTTCTTCCTAGACCAAGCTTTTAAAGAAGGAACATTCACTATTTTGCTGATGTGTGTTAAAACCCGAGCAAAGTCGCTGTAGCTTTTACCCTAGAGAACAACATCCACTGATACATCCATAATGTGTTTATCATCATTAGTTTTTAGAAGATACTTCTACATCCGAACACATCCATGTTGGGTATCGCTGATTAAGGTACAGGATGGCTGAAAGGTGGCATTACAAATCAATTAAAGAAATTTTACTTATTATAATACGTATGGTTTACTGATTATTTATTTAAATATGTGTAAGATTTGTATGTGCCAGTGTTGACTAAGTTGACTTTGTTTTTTAGGGTCTAGATGTCAAACACTGACAGAGTCAGAAGCAGCGGTCATCAAACCTGGAGGATCTCATAAACTCACCTGCACTTATTCTGGGATTAGTGATGATGATGCAGCCATCTCCTGGATCAGACAGGCTCAAGGAAAAGGGCTTGAGTGGATTTCACACATTACAGCTCCATCAGGTAGTGATAAATATTACTCTCAGTCTGTTCAGGGAAGATTCACCATCTCCAGAGACAACAGTAAAGATCAGGTCTATCTGCAAATGAACAATCTGAAGACAGAAGACACTGCTGTGTATTACTGTGCTCGAGCACCACATTGACACAAGTCACTGCAGCGCTGGACAATAACACACTCATTAACAAAATTAATGCCTTGATATGAAACACTGAGCTCTAATGTGTTTTTCTGTTGCAAATTTGGAACTCTGGTGAAGCTGTATAATTTGAACACAAGCAAATACACTCACTCACTATTAATTCAATGAAAACCTCTTTGAGAGAGAGATAATTTAAGTTACAAGCACCACAATTTCTCAAAGTACCGTGTCAAATTTTTCTTTTTGACTTTACACATATCAGTATGGTTATCACAAGAGACAGCATGAAAAAACATTTGAAAGAATTTTTTTTTTAAGTTGTAAAATGTTTGACAAGATATTTCAGTGGTTGGGCTTTATGTAACTTGAGTGATGCTGCATTTTCAGCTTGATTTTTCAAATGGTCAATCTTAATGCAAAAAGCTGTTAACAATTATGATGAATAATATGAAATGTTATGAAAAGATACATGCAAATAAGAAGTATATGAAACAAGACGTATCTAAAATATGTTTATCATTTTACATACCTATTCTATATGGCAGTAAGCAAGCATTTTAAATTCAAGATGGAAAATCACTCATAGTAATCTCTGCTGAAATATTATCAGTCAATAAACATCTCATGGTCAACAATAAAGCCAATTTATCAATTAGTTTCTTAATGTTTTCCAACCTTTGTGTTTATCTTTTCTTGATGCTGATGATGGCTGTGTCACTACCCGATCAGCCAATAGCAGCCCTGACACCCCACATGGAATATCCTTTACACCAGATGAGAAAGTTCAGCCTTCATTTTTACATTCATGCAAAAGTCCGTTAAGTCTGATATCAGCAGGGCGATGCTGTCTTGTTAAAGTGGAACATCTTGGTCAGTCCTGCATCAACACAAAGATGTTTGCTTCAGTCCCACTGCTACTGCTGGCTGCTGCCTCTTGTGAGTGTTTGGATTTGAGGGGTTTGTACTCCATCTGATTCCAGCAAATCACACATGTGAACATTTTCCTTCTCTCTCTTTTTACAGGTGTGTTCTGTGGCACTGAGCTCATCCAGCCAGAATCAGAAACTGTAAAGCCAGGAGGCACTTTAAATATCCGCTGTGAAGTTTCTGGAGCTTCAATCACTGATAGTAGCAGTCACTTTGGAACAGGCTGGATTAGACAACCTGCAGGAAAAGCTCTGGAGTGGATCAACCACATTTACTATGATGGTGACATGCGTGAGAAAGATTCTCTTAAAAGCAGGTTTAAAATCTCTCGAGACACGGCCAGAAACACAGTGATCCTTCAAGGACAGAACATGCAGACTGAAGACACAGCTGTGTATTACTGTGCAAGAGTAGCATACAGTGTGTAATACCTCCTGTATACACGCACAAAATCTCTCACACATGCGCATGAAGTCCAGAAATATAATTTATAATCCCTGAAATCCTGCATCTCATTAAATTCTAGCAATAATTTTCATATTTGGTCGCACATCATGAGAATGTTTAACAATAATAATAAAAACTTTTTTCATTATGATTTTTTCTTATAAGTGATACATTAGACTAATTTGTTTGTTTTTCTGATTGATTAAAGAATAGGCAAATCCCTGCTACAGGACATTTAGAACTGGGTTGATCCTCAGTGTATATGGTTCTGGGATCTTCATCATGACCTCAGAGCTACTTCACCTTTGGTCAATCTGCTCATGCTCCAGCAGGGTGCGTCCTTCACCCAGCAAGCCTTAGGGGCATTTAGTGTCACATTTACTCTCGTTCATCAGCTGGTATGCAAAGCTCTATGTGAGACAGTTCTCTACTTAAAGAAGAGCAGGAGAGAGACAGTTTGGAGAGGATCTCTGTGACTCTGACGACTTGGGCCGGTTTCAGCGCTGAACTGAACATGATCCTCACAGTCGTACTGTTTCTTCTGATGACAACATGTAAGTCTGTATTTCTGTTAGTGAGGACCAGAGTGAAGAAACAAATGGACTGCACTAAATATGATCTATCTTTACTCTGTGTTTAGGTGTCCACTCTCAGATTGTTCTTACACAGTCTGAGCAGCCAGTCACAGTGGCTCCAGGTGGATCCTACAAACTGACCTGTGCCTGCAGTGGATTCAGCGTGAGTGGCTATTACATGCACTGGATTCGTCAGGCTCCTGGAAAAGGACTAGAATGGCTCATTGCCTATTACTCTGAAAGCAGCAAATACTTGGCACAGGCAGCACAGGGCAGGTTCACAGCATCTAAGGACAGTTCAAATTTATACCTGCACATGACTCAACTGAAGCCTGAAGACACTGCAGTGTATTACTGTGCTAGAGGCTCACAGTGATCCAACTTCCACACACAGCTGTACAAAAATAGAGAGAGGTGTCGAAGCAAGACAAAACCGCAAAAGATTATTTTGTCAATAAAATATATTTTTTACACTGAATAACTGAAATAAAATTGGTTTTAGAAAAATGACTTACTTTAAAGTTTGCACATGCCCACACACACACAATATGGCATATTGTTTCCAAGTTTGTATTTCATTTGTTTTGCCGGGTGTAAATGTATAAAACAATCAAATTCATGTATTGATTCTATTTTTTTTTACATTTTCTATACAAGATTATTTGGCAGTGTGAATTCTCTATTATTGCTTGATTTAAATATTTGAATAATACAACATAACATCATAATATTTTTTCCAGTGGTTGCATTTTCACATTTGAGCAGAGTTTATGCTGTAATAATAGGCACAATTACACGTCCACTGTTTATGCACAATATCACTGTCTGCTAATTAATCACAACATTAACAGTTTTTGCAGCTATGTCATAAACAGTTCTGAACATATTTCACAATCACAGAGCCTTATGGCAAATATACACACATAGCTTTAGTTTATAGTAAATAAAAACAATACAAGTGATGTGACATTGAAGTCATATCAAGTTGAACAATAAAGGAAATGTTGTGCATGATCTACACACAACAGCTTGGTCTGAGACCTTGCTATAAAGCTTTGAATTCCAAGTCAATCTTAATGCAAAAAATCTGTTAACAGTTTGATAAACATTCTCTCAGAGAATGTGAAATAAAGAAGGAAATAAAGCAATATCTCAAATACATTTATGGTTTTTCAAATATTTTTATATGGCAACGTGCAAACATTTCAAAACCAATATGAAAAGTCTCGCATAATAAACTCTGCTGAAATATCATCAGTCAATGAACAATATCTCATGGTCAACAATAAAGCTGATGTTATTCCAAATGTTTGTTAATGTTTCCCAAACCCTTGTTTTTAAATTTTAATGATTGTGATGATCTCTGTCACTAATCCAATCAGTCAGTAGGATGTTTTGAAGGAAATGAGCCCTCACACCCCACATGGAATATCCTTTACAGCAGATGAGAAAGTTCAGCCCTCATTTTTACATTCATGCAAAAGTCTGTTAAGTCTGATATTAGCAGGGAGACTTGCTGTCTTGTTGAAGTGGAACATCTTGGTCAGTCCTGCGTCAATACAAAGATGTTTGCTTTAGTCCCACTGCTACTGCTGGCTGCTGCCTCTTGTGAGTGTTTCGATTCAAACGGGTTTGTGCTTCATCATGTGCAAATCACACATGTGAACGTTTTCCTTCTCTCTCTTCTTACAGGTGTGTTCTGTGCCACTGAGCTCATCCAGCCAGAATCAGAAACTGTAAAGCCAGGAGGCACTTTAAATATCCGCTGTGAAGTTTCTGGAGCTTCTATCACTAGTAGCAGTCACTATGGAACAGCCTGGATTCGACAACCTGCAGGAAAAGCTCTGGAGTGGATCAACACCATTTACTATAATGAGGGCATACATGAGAAAGATTATCTTAAAAACAAGTTTAAAGTCTCTAGAGACAGCCAGAAACACAGTGATCCTACAAGGACAGAACAAGCAGACTGAAGACACAGCTGTGAATTATTGTGCAAGAAGAGCACACAGTGTGGAAAACATACAATAAACGCATACAAAAACTCTCAGACATGTACATGAAGTACAGAAATATCATTTACATTTCCTGAAACCCTGCTTCCCATCTAAAATTCAAGTTAAAAGTTTTACTCTTATTAATACATTCAATGCGGGGGTGGACCATCTCTTTTGTTTCTTGTCTGCCAGCTTTTTAAAATAAGCTGTCAAAAGCAGTTGGCGGCATAACAGTAGGGTGTTCGCGCCATGATCAGAAGGATCGAATCCAAGACCAGTAAAGGTATGACTGAGGTACACATTAGCAATGTACTGTCCCCCAGCGCTGTTCCCCAATGCGGAGGTCAAATGCAGAGGTCACATTTTGTGCACTGTGTGCTGTGCTGAGCTGTGTTCTGCTCACAATGACAAATAATCACTCACTTTCAGTAATAAGGTTTTTTTTTAAATAACCTTGCCTATTTTAGCAAGCAGATTTTTTTTGCAGATTGCAGCATATATAAGAAAGATTAATCATAATAATAAAAGTACCTTTTTGTTTGTTAAATTTTTCCTATGAGGAATACATTAGAAAATTTGTCTCTCCTGTTAAATTGATTTATTATAGAATAAGTAAATCTCTCATATAGGACATTTAGAACTGGGTTTATCCTCAGTATTTATGGTTCTGGGTTCTTCATCATGACCACAGAACTACTACCCCTCTAAGGGTCAATCTGCTCAAGCTCCAGCAGGGTGTATCCTTCACCCAGCAAACCTTAGGGGCATTGAGCACCACATTTGCTCTACTTCATCAGCTGGTATGCAAAACTCTCTGTAAGACAGTTCTCTACTTAAAGAACAGTAGGAGAGAGCCAGTTTGGAGAGGATCTCTTTGAATGACAACGGGCTGGTTTCAACACTGAACTGAACATGATCCTCACAGTCGTACTGCTTCTTCTGATGACAACATGTAAGTCTGTATTTCTGTTAGTGAGGACCAAAGTGAAGAAACAAATGGACTGCACTAAATGTGATCTCTCTTTACTCTGTGTTTAGGTGTCCACTCTCAGGTTGTTCTTACACAGTCTGAGCAGCCAGTCACAGTGGCTCCAGGTGGATCCTACAAACTGACCTGTGGCTGCAGTGGATTCAACTTGGCAGGCACTTGGATGTCCTGGATTCGTCAGGCTCCTGGAAAAGGACTGGAATGGCTTATTTCCTATCACTCTGAAAGCAGCAAATACTTGGCACAGGTAGTACAGGGCAGGTTTACAGCATCTAAGGACAGCTCAAATTTATACCTGCACATGACTCAACTGAAGCCTGAAGACGCTGCAGTGTATTACTGTGCTAGAGACTCACAGTGATCCAACTTCCACACAGAGCTGTACAAAAACAGACAGAGAGATGTCAAAGCAAAACAAAACCACAAAAAATTGCTTTATCAACAAAACATATTTTTTTAATCCTGAATAAAGAAATAATGTTAATACCGGTATAAATATAGTTTTATTTGAAGTTTACCCATACACACATATCATTCACAATAAACTCTGCTGAAATGAAGCCAATGTGATCCCAAATGTTTCTTATCAATCAGCTTGTTCCTTTTGTTTAACTTTTAATGATTGTGATTATGCCTGTGTCACTAACCCGATTAACCTTCACGCTTTTACACACACACACACACACACACACACACATTCACACAATGCAGATAATCTTCGTGAGTGGAGCTGGACAGTTGGAGGACGCAGCACATGTGTTAGCTGCAGCTTTGGCTCTTGAATGTTAGCACAGACGCTCAGCTCTGGAGCAGGAACCGTGTGTGATTAGACATATCACTAGACACAGTGCTTCATAATGTGCTTTAGGTATGTGGTCAGATATTGAGCTCTGAAACAAAGAGTTCTGATGATGTGAGATCCTGCTTGTCTCTTATCATCACTAGAGCAGCAGTAATGACAATGATAATAATGATAATGACACAGAGGGAGTCTCCTGATATATGCTTTATTTCTTCATTCAGATGAGAGAGTTCAGCCCATTTTTACATTCGTGCAAATTTCTGTTTGATAATGTGGTTAGAACAGTGTTTTTAAAGCCTCACCTTTCATGATGTTTCAAAGTGAACATTAACAAAATGTTGCAATGCTACAGCAATCGATTCACAGTTTATAAGTACAAAACTTATTTATAGATGTCTTAATAGTTTAAATAAATGCCTTATACATTTGAAAAAGGGATTTTTGTATTAAGAAGTATATATTAATACATACATACAAAAAATGACAGGCTTAGTGACATGGCTTTGAAAGACATGTCTCACATAATTGTACAGAAAAGGCAATAATATTCCTCCTGAGACTGAATGAGCTGAATGAGCAAATGTTGCATACTTATCAGAATAGAAACTTGACTCATGTATTAATACTTATTGGGTAGGGCCTGAGACAGAGATAGATCATTTGCGCTGCCTATGTTTTGACATTTAAGTTGTATAAACAGCTAAATCTAGAAAGCATAATGAATCTTTGGGGCTGTCCTTATTACTGAACTTTCCCTGTTGATTTAAATTGATGTTATGCAAATTTTCTCTCGACATCCTGTTATATATACACACAATACCAGCAAATGCTCTCAGCAAACAGGATCTAGACCTGAATTTCAGTTATTAAAGCATTTAACTATGGAGTCAAAGATCACTTGGTTTTGTGTCTTTATGCTGATTCTATTGCAAGGTAACAGTGACAAATAGTTAAAACAACACAGCATAAGTGAACATCTTTTCATTTCTCAGTTAGAATGTATTATTTCTGCTCATCGTGTTCTTCCCCCTTTGTTGGTCAGATACCAGTGGTGATGAAATTCGAATGGATCAGTCTGCTGCAGTAGTGAAGAGACCCGGAGAAGCTGTGAAGATCTCATGTAAAATTAGTGGTTTTACAATGACAAGCTACTACATGCACTGGATCCGACAGAGACCAAGACAAGCTCTAGAGTGGACTGGGAGAGTAAACTCTGGTAGCTCTGATGATGTTGAATATGCAACCTCCATGAAAGACCGTTTCACCCTGACTGAGGACGTCTCCATCAGCACCCAGTATTTAGAGGTTAAGAGTTTGAGACCAGAGGACTCTGCTGTTTACTACTGTGCTCGTAGACACAGTGATTGAAACTGTAAAGGCAGCTGCACAAAAACCACACCATGTGCAGATGCTCAAATTACTTCTGCACAAAGATGTAAATAAATCCAAATAACAGTTCATTATATTTATATTTTATTTTATTAACCTATTCAGCACTTCATTCTGCATGAAGCTTTTAAAGAAGGAAAATTCACTATTTTGCAGGGTTCATGTGTATTATAACCCCAGCAAAGTCGCTGTAGCTTTTACCCTAAAGAACAACATCCACTGATACATCCATAATGTGTTTATCATCGTTAGTGTTTTAAAGATACTCCTCCATCCGAACACATCCATGTTTGGTATAAACTGACCATCTCTGATTAAGGTACATGATGTCTGAAAGGTGGCATTACAAATCAATTCAATAAATTATACTTATTATACTATGTTGGGTATATTAGAAATGTGATCTCAATGTTTAGACTTAATTCCAAACCTTCCTTTGAAGATTATAGTAAACATTTATGTTGATATTTATGTACATTTTAATAATCAGACAATGACAAGAATTTCTTGAGAATTCTGAAAATTCCCTGATTCTAAATATAAATAAATGCACTGTTACTTCGCTGATCAGTTGATTATTTGTACCTGGCATTTCAAATCAGGTCAAAAGCAAAACAAAATCCTGTGATTCTGTAGCCCTTCAGGAGTCTGATCTAAGGGGTGGAACATGCAAATTACTATAGACTATAGCAGGATTCTTCTCAGTTAGCTGCTAAGATTTAAGCTTCAACTATGAATCCAACTGTCATTTGCAGTTTAATTTGTACATTAATGATGGTCAGTAAGTAGACTGATTTACTTATTATTTATTTAAATATGTGTAAGACTTGTATGTGCAAGTGTTGACTAAGTTGACTTAGTTTTTTAGGGTGTAGATGTCAAACGCTGAGTCAGAAGCAGCGCTCATCAAACCTGGAGGACCTCATAAACTCACCTGCACATACTCTGGGATTAGTGATGATGATGCACCCATCTCCTGGATCCGACAGGCTCAGGGAAAAGGGCTTGAGTGGATTTCACTCATTTCAGCACCATCAGGTGCTAATATATATTACTCTCAGTCTGTTCAGGGAAGATTCACCATCTCCAGAGACAACAGTAAAGATCAGGTCTATTTGCAAATGAGCAGTCTGAAGACAGAAGACACTGCTGTGTGTTACTGTGCTCGAGCACCACAGTGGCATAAGTCACTGCAGCGCTGCACAAAAACACACTCATTAACAAAATAAATGTCTTGATATCAAACACTGAGCTCTAATGTGTTTTTCTGTTGCAACTTTGGAAGGTTTTGGAGGAAGCCCATCGCTTGGTCATTGGTTCACTTGTCTCTGAAGCTGGCAGATCTGGCTGGGAGACCAGGCAGGAAGGCGAAGGAGCCTTCCCCCGGACCAGGACAGGGAGCCGAATGTGGTGGAGGGGCGAGGCGGCCGAAATCGAACAGCTGTAATGGCAGAGAAGAATGCCAGATTTACTGCTTATATATAAAACCAGGAATAATGCGATTGGACGCACTGGTGCTCATTAGATCTCCTTGTTTGAACTTTTGTATTCACTTGCTGTCACGTTCCATTCACACAGAGAAGCGGACACAGATGCAGGAGTTGACATTGACAGTGATTCATTTACAAAAGTGCCACAAAGTTCCACACAAATTCATAGTACACACAGAGAGGGGTGAGGGTGAACCGACAAAACACGACTGACCAAACCGAACTTAAATACACAGTCAGAAATGAGGGGGCCGAACTAGAACACAGGTGAGGCTAATAAACTCATAACACAAACACAGGAAATGGGGTCACGACGAGACAGGCACAAACATACACGAAACAAAACGGGACACAGAACCACCTACTGTCTGCTCCGCTAAGGTGCAGACCAGCTCCTGACACATTTGAACTTTTTTCTGTTTACACAAGAAAATATGATTACTTACAGTCAATAACATAGATATTGCATCTGATATTAATTTCTGGTCTAATTTTCCTAATTGGTCACATACAGTTGAGGCCAAAATTATTAGCCCCCCTTATGAAATTAGACAACGCTCTTGATTTCTCCATGAAAATGACCATTAACAAGTGTTATTTTGGAAACAAATACGCTATAAAAAACAATGTCCACTAAGTTTAATTAGGATTTTCTTTTTTTCATGATGCCATGCACCCAAACAAGGCTCCCTGTGCCTGAGTCTGCAAAACAGCCCCACAGCATGATGCTCCCACCACCATGTTTAACTGTGGGAACTGTGTTCCTAGGGTTGAAGGCCTCTCCCTTTCGTCCCCAAACATAAGCAACATCCATGTGCCCAAACAGTTCCAGTTTAGTTTCATCACTTCCAAAACTCATCTTTACCTTTCAAATGTTCACGGACAAACCTCAGTCGGGCTCTGATGTGCCGCTCTTTGAGTAAAGGGGTTCTTCTGCGACAATGGCCCTGAAGCCCACCACGATGAAGAGCTCTCACAACGGTGTTGAAACATTGACTCCAGAAGAGGCCAGGTCAGCAACAATCATCTTGACAGATGTCTGGGCTCCATGCTGACATCGCTGACTATTTTCCTCTCCAGAGTTCTTGAAATCTTGCGCTTACGGCCACGGCCGTTGTTTCTTACAGAATTTGTCTCCTTGTACTTGGCATGACGCAACGTACAGCAGTTATAGACACTGTGAATCGCTTGGAAATGGCAGTGCAGCCTTCCCTCTTATCATGAGCCTCTACTATCTTCTTTCTGAGCTCCGAACTGATTCCTTTGTCTTTGGCATGGTAAGTAACAGTAGTCTCTCTCATGTGTTCAGGTGTCCTGTTCCTTGGAGTCTTTTTATGCTGATTGAATGTTGTTAGGAAGCCAGTTGACTGCAGGTGTTGTTAGGAAGCCAATTGAATGCACAGGTGTGGTTTCAAAGCTGATTGGTTAATTACTGTAGGTGTGTTTTAAAAGCAAACATTCACATGGGGCTAATATTTTTGATATAAAGCAAGCCTAAAAAATGTTTTATAGTACAAAATGTACAAAAAGCTACTAAATAGCATTAGTGAATGTTTGATTATATCAAGTTTCATCAATCCTGCAAACATTGGGAAGACGTTTAGGAAAATGTTCCATAATTCCTGTGAGGCTAATAAATTTGGCCTCAACTTTGTTCCCTCCCCTGCAGGTGGTGAACCATATCCGTTGTATTTTCTGTCAGTTTTTTAAAAATAAGTTTTTAAAAAGTAAGGTAAAAACGTTTTTTAAACAACATATTTTGGCAAGGTTAATTTCGCAGATAGCAAAATATATAAGAATAATAATCATAATAATAAAAATACATTTTTGCATCTTTATGGAATACATTAGAGAAGTTGTCCTTCATGTTTAATTGATTTATTAAAGAATTAATTCAATCAAGTCAATCTCTCAAACAAAACAAAACAAACAAACAAAAGAAAAGTCAATTTCTCATACAGGATATTTAGAACTGCGTTATCCTAAGTATTTATGGTCCTGGGTTCTTCATTATGACCACAGACCCACTCCCCCTATAGAGATCAATCTGCTCATGCTCCAGCAGGGTGCGTCCTTTACCCAGCAAGCCTTAGGGGCCTTTAGTGTCACATTTGGTCTCGTTCATCAGCTGGTATGCAAAGCTCTCTGTGAGACAGTTCTCTACTTAAAGAAGAGCAGGAGAGATGCAGTTTGGAGAGGATCTCTGTGACTCTGATGACTTGGGCGGTTTCAGCGCTGAACTGAACATGATCCTCACAGTCGTACTGCTTCTTCTGATGACAACATGTAAGTCTGTATTTCTGTTAGTGAAGACCAGAGTAAAGAAACAAATGGACTGCACTAAATGTGATCTCTCTGTTTAGGTGTCCACTCTCAGGTTGTTCTTACACAGTCTGAGCAGCCGGTCACAGTGGCTCCAGGTGGATCCTACAAACTGAGCTGTGCCTGTAGTGGATTCAACTTGGCAGGCACTTGGATGCACTGGGTACGTCAGGCTCCTGGGAAAGGATTGGAATGGATCATTTACTATCACTCTGAATCTTATAAAAGCACGGCCCAAGCAGTACAGGGCAGGTTCACAGCATCTAAAGACAGCTCAAATTTATACCTGCACATGACTCAACTGAAGCCTGAAGACACTGCAGTGTATTACTGTGCCAGAGACTCACAGTGATCCAACTTCCACACACAGCTGTACAAAAACAGAGAGAGGTGTCAAAGCCAAACAAAACCAGAAACAATCAATTTTTCAATAAAAGTTTTTTTTACACAGAATAACTGAAACAAAATTGGTTTGAAAAAAGGATTTACTTTAAACTTTGCACACACACACACACACACAATGTAGCATATTGTTTCCAAGTCTGTATTTCATTTATTTTGATAGATGTAAATTTATAAAACATTTACATTCATGTATTGATTCTATTTTTAAATGCTTTATACATTAAAACATTTTAAATGTTTTATACAGAAAACATTACTGACGCCTTCGCGTGGGGTTCCTCTGGGTGCTCCAGTTTCCTCCCACAGTCCAAACGCATGCAATATAGGTTAATTGGTGACTCTAAAGGGGGCGGCACGGTGGCGCTGTGGTTAGCACTGCAGCCTTACACCGCAAAGCCCCTGGGTTTGAACCCCGGAGACGGCCGGCTGTTTGGAGTTTGCGTGCTCTCCCCATGTTTTGCTCCCATTGTTTTTCCCGGGTGCTCCGGTTTCCTCCCACAGTCCAAAGGCATGTAATGTAGATTAATTGGTGACTCTGTAATATGTTAATGTGATTGTGTGAGTGTGTGTGCCCTGCGGTGTGTTGGCACCTGCCCAGGGTTGGTCCCTGCCTTGCGCCCCTGAGTTCCCGGGATAGGCTCCGGTCCCCCCTGACCCCAGTTAGGATAAAACGGTTCAGAAAATGAATGAATGAATGAATGAATGTTGACTCTAAAATTGGCCCTTGTAAGGTGTTAAAGTGTATGTGACTGTGTGAGTGTGTGTGCCCTGTGGTGTGGTGGTGCCTGCCCACTGGGACCCAGCCATTGAAGGGTTGGTCCCTGCCTTGCACCCGTTAGTTCCCGGATAGGCTCCGGTCCAGATACCAGTTGTGATGAAATTTGATTGGATCAGTCTCCTGCAGCAGTGAAGAGACCTGGGGAACCTGTGAAGATGTCCTGTAAAATTGGTGGTTTTGACATGACAGACTACTACATGCACTGGATCCAACAGAGACCAGGACAAGCTCTGGAGTGGATTGGGAGGATGGATGCTGGCAAAAATTCAGCAACATATGCAGCCTCCATGCAAGGTCGTGTCACTATGACTGAGGACGTCTCCATCAGCACCCAGTATCTAGAGGTTAAGAGTCTGAGAGCAGAGGACGCTGCTGTTTACTACTGTGCTCGAGAGACACAGTGAGACTTTGAAGCAGCTGCACAAAAACCAAACTCTTGTTCCACTCACAAACACAAACACACGAAAAATGTCTTTTTCCTGCAAAAAAGGAAGCAACGCTAAAATATTAAAGCCTCACATTCCATGATGTTAAGCACTCATGAAGTGAACATTAACAAAATGTTACAATGTTAGAGGAATTGATTCACGTACAGTTTTTAAGAACAAAATTTATTTATAGATGTTTTAATAGTTAAAATAATTGCCTTATACATCTGAAGAAGGGTTTGACACTTAAGAAGTATACTGTATTAAGAAGTATACTGTATATTAATACATACAAAAAATGACATATATATACAAAAAATGATTATATTATAAAGCCAATATAATCCCAAACATATAGCAATTAGTTTCTTAATGTTTTCCAACCTTTGTGTTTATCTTTTTGATGCTGATGATGGCTGTGTCACTAGCCCAACCAGCCAATAGGAGCCCTCACACCCCACATGGAATATCCTTTACACCAGAAGAGAAAGTTCAGCCCCCATTTTTACATTCATGCAAAAGTCTGTTAAGTCTGATATCAGCAGGGCGACTTGCTGTCTTGTTGAAGTGCAACATCTCGGTCAGTCCTGCATCAACACAAGATGTTTGCTTCAGTCCCACTGCTACTGCTGGCTGCTGCCTCTTGTGAGTGGATTAGAGGGTTTTGTGCTTCATCTGATTCCAGCAAATCACACATGAATGTTTTCCTTGTCTCTCTTTTTACAGGTGTGTTCTGTGCCACTGAGCTCATCCAGCCAGAATCAGAAACTGTAAAGACAGGAGGCACTTTAAATATCCGCTGTGAAGTTTCTGGAGCTTCTATCACTGATAGTAGCAGCCACTTTGGAACAGCCTGGATTAGACAACCTTCAGGAAAATATCTGGAATGGATCAACACCATTTACTATGATGAGTACATATATGAGAAAGATTCTCTTAAAACCAAGTTCAAAGTCTCTCGAGAAACGGCCAGAAACACAGTGATCCTTTGAGGACAGAACATGCAGACTGAAGACACAGCTATGTATTACTGTGCAAGAGTAGCACACGGTGTTGAAAACGTCCAGTAAACACATACAAAAACCCTCCACTGAGACATTCACGAATCGCAGAAGTACTACAGCCCTGAGAGCACAGCTGAGATACACACTCTGTCCCCTGCAGCGAGTGACAATATACATTGTGTGTTTATATTTTCTGTAAATGGTCAGCATGTATCTGAGATTTTTTCTCCAGCCTCAACATTGCAAAGGGCTGTTTCCTTCTCACAGAAATACATACAAATATCAAGACTTTTTTGTTAAGTTCAAGATTCAGTTTCATTCAGTACAAAAGCCCAATAATAGTTTTTTAAAATCACCTTAATGCTTGTATTGTCTTTGCATAACCTTTCAAAAATAAGAACTCAGCATCTCACCCAATTGCCAACACAGATGAAGGTCTCTATTTCAGCCTGTAGGGGGAAGCCTTTGCCCATCAGCAAAAACCTTTAAAGGACTATTCACCATTTTTCAGTGTTTACGTGGCTAAAACCTCCAGCAAAGCTGCTATTCAACACTAAGTCCCTAATTATTTTGGCATCACTAGTGCTATAAGTGCTCCTGCACCTGAACACATCGATGTTGTGGGTAAACTGACC
>JAVGVS010001337.1:0-24158 GCA_032718565.1 Distichodus sexfasciatus
GTATACCATGTTAGTTGCTAACGTACACCATGTTAGTTGCTAACGTATTTAGCAACTATGGTTTTTGGCAAACACACCCCAGGTTAATCAGGCTAGTAGCTTGCCAAAACTTGGAAGGGAGAGTTAGCTATTTGAATCTTGGTGTTATTCACCGTAGCATTGAGAATGAACATTTTATAAAATTCATGATTATTTTATTTCCCCCAACACTTCTTAAGCACGTAGCCAAGATGTTTCGCGAAACGGCAATTATCACAATAAAACGTCAATTTGTTCAGACAAACTACCAATTTTTGGGGTTTTGGAGTATTTTAGCTACACATTCAAGTTGTGGGCAGTATTACAGTTATACTTTTGCTAATTTTTTAATCTTGATTTTTGCGATGAAAGAATTTTGAAAATCAGGTGGTGGGCATGTGCGCAGATTATTGTTATTTTATGTTGTCATGGTTTCTGCTCCAACCCAAACAGTTTGGCAGACGGGTGTATCGCCCTCTAGTGGCGCATTCTGACAGTGCACCCAGAACTAGCTTATTTGAGTGCTAGCTTTAAGAAGTCCTTTTGACTCGTAGTGTAAATGCTAGCGGCTCATGGCAAATGTGAACTTGTCACCCGTTTGTGAATCTCCCGTGTGTTATGTTGGTGCACGTTGAGCCGTAACAGGACGATAAAAGTGGGGTTGGTTTTACTGAACACTAAACAATAGAGGTGTGACAAGACACTCAGCTGATGAGAAGAGACGATACACGATGTGATGAGATTTTAACATTATTTTAACCTTCACTGATAAAACATGAGTAGAACCTGGACTTATCACATCAACATCTGGATTAAAACACGTTGGAGGCGTAATCCCTGCAGCATCAACAGATTTAGGAACATTAACAGATACAATTAGACTAGGATACTGCTGAACACATCACACCCACAATCTCCACATCACACACAACTCGTCTTCTTGTTGCTGCTTCTGCTGTCGTACTGGAAACGTGTGTTGATGTTCACTAGATCAACTTCAACCAGATTACACACCTGACTGGAGACCAGATCAGCTTCCTCCACGCCTGTGATTGGCTGGATTTTTGCTACATTTATAACACAGTAGCAAGTGGAGCGAGCGTGAAGGTGGAGTCGACGCCAGATTTTGCTGGTGCACCCTCAGAATTTTGGCACAAAAGTGACACCGTACTATTTCGCGAGACTTTTCACCTCATCGAGAAGTATCGTCATATTTTAATCTCGTGAGATCTCGTCACAACTCTACTAAACAGTGTGAATAAATTGACTTTAGTTGAGGCCAGACTAGGGCTGGGCAATTAATTGAAAATTGATGGCATTCAGAACCTGTAATCGATGCAATATTGATCATGTTGGTTATTCCGATTATTTAAAAATGAAGTTAATACTTTCCCCAGTGTGTGCATGTGTGTTTTCATGTGCCTCCGCCCCCTCCAGTCAGCCACTGCATGTGTTTTTACTCACGTAGGCACTCTTTCATTACATAAACAAATCCCAGCTTTAATAGTTGAGCATATTTACAGCACAAACCTCGTCAAGGAGGTTGATTAATCATAATCAAAGTGTTCAATTAGTCGTGATACTGATTTGATGTCGTATCGACCAGCCCTAGAAGGCCAGACCGGCTCTGACCTCACAAAACGTGGCTTCAGATCCAGCTGATAGTTCCGTTTAGGACAGCTGCTGATGCGTTCACACCACACACGGGTGCCGCCAGCTTTACACATGCCGATCCGGGAATCCGCTTTCTCACATCCTAATTTATTAGGTCATTACTGGAGAAACTGGAATTCTGGCCTCGGGTCCAAAATAACGGACTCAAACTCGGACCAAACTGCGCATCGGGGCGTTATTCTGTATTTTTGTGTTTTTCATTAATGACGATTTGCTTTTTAAAAGTTCATGTGAACCATATTTTCCATCAGCTTTTATTTTGTTCTTTAACCTGACGCCAAATCAAGTTGTACGACACGAACCATCAAGCATTTCACACGTATGTATTGTTTTTATACCGTTTTTGATGGAAATTGTCTGAATTAAATCATTTACTGTATTTTGTACGTAGACCAGCCGATAAAACATCCTGTCAAATTGTTGGCGTATTTTGGGGATTTTTATGGGCAAAATTACGTTGGACATCCAACTTTGTGGAATTCGAACCCCCCCCTTCTCAAACGGATTAAGTTGGAGTACCGAGGTACCACTGTATTTGCATGTTAATATAACGTAAAGCATGAATATTGGTGTATTGTGGGTAAACAATCCCAGATGTCACAAAGTTAAACAGAACTCAAGTTTATGGAAAAATATTTATTATAACCTCCAGTTCCAACATCCACTGATTCAAACACATGCCTCAGACCTTTCTCCACAGAGTGATCATTTAACGTGGCATTATAACGGTAATTAACATGAAACTGCATTATTACAACTGTTTGGTTTGAATTTAATTCACATTTTTTTGCCAGTTGATAATACACACCTGTTGAGTCTGAACCTTTATCCTGTGCAAATGTATTTTCCTCTTCAAATAATAATGATAATAAAAAAACATCTGAACAGCAAAAAGGAGTTTTGGATAAAACTTTGATTAAAAGGATTCCTACATGGAATGATGAAACCAGTGGATTTAATTTATAATAAATAACCATGTATCGGGAATCACAACACAGCCGTCGACAATCAGTAACAATCTGAAAAAATCTCACAATCTCAACACCAAAGAAATCCGAAGAGGAAACAGTTCACCTTCATTAACATAACCTTCATTCATGCATTCGTTCATTCACTCATTTAGGTCCAAGTTCACGTCGAGAGCTCAGTAAACACACAGCGAGTGCTGCAGATTCGGGGAAAAAACACATTCACGGCACTCGGATCAACACTTCAGCACCGAGGGTCGACCGGTGATCAGATCCCATATTTAAATGAAATAAAACAGGAAATTATGAATAAAAATGTCCAAAAATAAAGCTGTATTTTTTCCTAAACAATATTCACTTGCTTTAAATGCACAATAATAAAATAGTTTCCAAAAATTGAGTGAAATTCAGTTTTTCAGATTTATATTTTTGAATTAGAATCTCTTGAAATTTTCGAATCTTAAAAGTCGCGTCAGCTCCTGAAACTGATTTTGGGGTTTTGCGTTTTGGGGTCGAAACCCAAATCAGACCCTGAGATGTTGTTTCCTAATTTTCCTTTTAGAATCGGAAAAAGCCAAATCCAGTCTTAAAATCCACTTTCTGATTTTACGATCAGAAACCCAAAGCGTGGTGTTGAAATACATTTTTGGATATTACGTTTTAGAATTGAGTATTTTTACGGTTATATATTTCTAAAACGGACATGGTGAAAAATTAAGCATGTAAAAACGTGAAGTTGGTTCTGATGCAGGTGTCTCTTGATTTTTATCTTAATAACATAATGAAAATTAATCAGATATAAAACACATATATAATAGATTAAAAGAATTTTTTTTGAGTATTTGTTATTCAAAATTTGGACCTCAATTTTTATTTTCACAGCAGAAATGTTGCTTCAAATTATCGCTCTCTTCGATTTATAAGAATCTGAATCTTTTTTTTTTTTTAAACCATATCGGTCGACCCGTTCAGCACAATCTTAGGATTTTAGATCATCTCAAGACCTTAAGTTCAGATTTCACAATAAAAGTCTTACTCTGTTGTGTTATACTGTACAAAAATGCATTCCCAGTCCATATAAAATACCCTTAACACTTCTATGGCTTAATCTTGTATGTCTCAACATAAATAACTACTATGAAATAGCAATAAACATATTTTTTGTTTAAGACGCTGTTCGACATGAACATTTCCAAATAACTGCGTTAATGTCTGCACTGGAACACTGCCATTCGCCGGATCAATACGCCTGAAGTTCAACATTTGGGTTTGATCTGAGAGACGTCCAGCTTTGGACCTGGTAAAAATAAACATTTAAACGTTTGCTAACGTCTTCAGTGTAAACTAGGAGTAAATCAGGAATAACATGTAACACACACAAAATAATTCAGTGCATTAAAAATGGAAAAATGGGTAAATATGTAAACAGACGCACAGCAGAAGGGGTTTTTGGCTCCTGAGATTTTGAGCTACAGGTGAGTTCTAGACTATTCCAGAATGTGAATCTGCCAAAATGTCGTTAAATTGCCGTTCTGTGTCACCCACCTGCAGCTCATTCAAGACCAAAAAGACTGGATTCACAACCAAGCGAGGAGCGTTGGATTTGGTGGAGCAGGTCTATTAGGGGTGCAGTCAAAAAAAATAATCAAATTCACGATTCTTTCTGTCAAATCAAAATCGATTCGTGCATCGGCGGCGGGACCGGAGCCTATCCCGGGAACTACGGGCGCGAAGCGGGGACCGACCCCGGGGCAGGCGCCAACACACCGCAGGACACTCACACTCACAGCTTACAGGGTCAATTTAGAGTCGCCAATTAACCTACAGCGCATGCCTTTGGAACGAGGAAGGAAACCCACCAACCCAGGGAGAGCATGCAAACGCCACACCGAAAGACCCTACGCCGACCCGGGGACCGACCCCGCGGTGAGGCGGCAGCGCTGACCACCGTGCCGTCCCCTGCGTTACATTTAGTGAACTACATTTGATTCGGCGTGATGGTTTGGTTGATTTGCCAACGGTGAAAATGGCAAAAGTAACTCAAAACGGCAATCTTGGAACTTCATCTACGTATTGACTCGTGAGTCATTTATGAATCGTGAATCCATTTTGAATCGAATTGTGAGCCCAAGAATCGGAATCGAATTGTGAGATTTTCTGAATCGTGCACCCCTAAAATCTACGGTACATCGCTCATGCAGGTATATAAACTTATACATGAACACAACTAAAATATCCAAATATAATAAATATTGAAGATTTTATACAGAAAGTCAAAAAAGGGAGCTCAACTCTCCAAACTCCGGCCAACGATGACAACAAAGTGAGTGATTATTTGCCATCGTGAACACAGCACCGCACACAGTGCACCACAACCACACGTCAGCTCTGCAGTTGACCCATCTGTAAAGGAGCAGTGGTCAGCTGACATGGGCAGCACCCAGGGAGCAGCGATTGGGGACGGTATCTTACTTACGAGTACCTCAGTGGTACCTTTACCGGTCCTGGACTTGAACCGGCGACGTTGCGATCCCATCACGGGGCCGAATCCCTTAACCGTTGCTAGGGCTGGGTATCGTTGCTGATTTCCTGAATCGATTTGATTCCGATTCGCCAGGTCATGATCCGATTCAATTCTCGATTCGATTCGATATCGATTTATTTAGAGATTTCTTTGCGTCAATACTAGTTTTGCTTGGTTATAAAATAACTTGTTTTAAAACCAAAGTGTCCCCAAACATCGTCCTTTAGGCCAGACGGTGATTTGAGCGGAGCAGCTTCAGCCGCGGCTCTATTTGGTTTGGGTTTCGCCGGTCCCACGTTTTTACAGCTCTCCTTGTGCGGTCGCGAGAAGTAGTGCATAGCCGCAGGAAAAGATCGATCCGCCAATTTTTTGAATCGATATCGTATTTTACGAATGAGAATCGATATTGATCGGTGAATCGATTTTTTGAACCCAGCCCTAACGGTTACACCAGCAACTGCCCAACGCACTGAAAAAAACGCGCAGCTACAATACTGTACCTCGCAAAAACGCAGGCAAGTTTATGGTTTGTCACTGACGACTCGAGGACTCTAATAATATATCTACACCGTCGCCATCGTAATCGCTTTGTTTAAAATTTCGTTCCGAATGTAACAACGAGACTCCTGAAAACTGCTCAACGTTTGCCAAAGTCAGGGACCAAGATACAGAGCTCCGTTTGCTGACTCACAATCCACATTAGCACAAGTATAATAAATATGCTAATATACACGTTCCCACCCGAGCCTCTACGCTGCAGAGCGCAGGCCCCAAAACTAGTCTGGAATACAGTTATTGCACAAAACCTTTGCAGCGAGGTTTCATTAAGACGCTCCAGTGGCACTCGCAATCAGTGCATATATACCGCATATAAATATATATATATTCAAAATTCATCTTACAGACTTTCAGTGCTTCAGTGTGTGATATGTCGTTTCAAACCTGCACCTTTAAAGGAACAGTGGGTGAAGTCTGACTCCAAGACTCCAGATTTTAGGTGACGTCGGTCAAATTTGGTCTTCGAGTTTTCCTTTATTCGGACCCTCCAGGATTTTGCGATGTCACAATCGCAACGATTAAAGCAAATTTAGAAAATCTCCATGAATTCATTACTGGTGTGAAATTCTGCCCGATTTACTGCAACTTTTCTGCTACTTTTTGACCAATCGTTGTTGTTTCCCGGAAAACGTTGAGCCATACATCAGCGAACTCACGTTTACTTGTTACGTTTAGAAGACAAGCGAAACGTGCGATAAACCCGCTCACATTTACCTTCAAAAATAACTCAATGATTAATGGTTGATAAAAATAATAGTGGTTTTGTTCCCTTCATTCACTTACTCCCGCCACTTTACCGCAACAAAACGGCTGAAAACGCCGCAACTTTCATCAGTTTTGCAGCTGCCGCGAAATCAGGCATTTTAAGCCACAACAATCTCAAAAAAGGCCTGTGAAATCCTGGAGGGACCGTTTAGTGGAATTACTTGAAACATGGAGCAAATATGTTGGTTTAAAACACGACATTCCTCAGATCCAGTCCTGGGAGTCCTAATAAAACTCAGCTTCATAACACCAACTCCACTCAAAAACCACATTTGTCAATTTCCGCTCGAGTAATTTGGTTTACACCAGATCTAGCTCGGAAAACTGGCAGGGACCGGAAATTTTTCAGTGCAAAAAATGTGGCACTGGTTCCAAATCGGGAAGCAGCACCTGAACAGCAACCGGCACCGGCACCAGAGGTTACCAAGAGCAACCGGAAGCAGGTCGGGATCTGAAGATGGAGTCCCTTCGTGAAACGCAGGTATAGCGGCTAATCCAAAGAGTTTAATTACAATCCAAGCACATGATGAGACTCCATTTCCACTCACACGTGCCTCCGGGACGCTCTCCTGGAATTCCGGATAAGAAATGCCAAGGTTCTCCTCGTAAGCCAGACGCTGTCCTCCAGCCTGGATGCAAACTTGTAACCTATGACGTCGTTTCGTGCCAAAATTGTAAGTGTGCAGTAGAAGTTTCGCAAGAAAAATCTCATGTCTATACAAACTCAACTCTTACTGCTCGCTCGACTCGGCTCCGCGGTATAAACGCGCCTCAAAAACCAGCCAATCACAGGCCTGGAGAACGCTGATTGGCACAAAGCTATGAATGTGCCTCAAAACTGGCCAATCATACATTTGAAGAAAGCTGATTGGCTGACTGATGCTGCATTATAAATGTGCCTCAAAAACCAGCCAATCACAGGCCTGGAGAAAGCTGATTGGTTGACTGGTACCAAGTTATGATTGTGCCTCAAATCAGCCAATCACGGCCTTTGAGAAAGCTGATTGGCACAAAGCTATAAACGTGCCTCAAAACCATCCAATCAGCTTTCTCCAAGACTTTCCGGTTGCTAATATGGCCATTTTAACCCCAAACTTGTCTTCTCGTTGCTTCTTGTGGTGCTGTACCGGGAAAACGCGTGTTCGTTTTCGACCCGACTGGAGTCTAAATCAGCCAATCGGCTTTCTCCACTTCTGTGATTGGCTGCTTCTGAAGCACATTTATAACACAGTGCCACGTCAAGGCAACGCTAACAGACACGCGTACAGACACATATTTTGGCTTGCGAAACTCTGGCACGAGAACAACGCCATAGCAACCCTCACCCCCGGCCACCCCTACGACCTGTGCGGAGCGTGTCTGCGGTCAGCAGGTCGCGGGGAAGCGGGAGCGTCGGTTTCGGAAGCGCTGGACTCGTCCTCGTCGTCGTCGGTCTGCTCGGGGCTGTGGTACAGCATCAGCGCCTGGGTTTTATGGGTAATGGTGATGGTGCAGGGCCCCTGCGCCCAAGGCTCTCCGTCCACCTGCATCGGCATGCACGAGCTCTTCAACACCAGCTGTGAATCAGGCATTACGTTATTACATTATTCAATAAGAGTCGAGCGGTTATTGGCCGGGCTGATTATCAGGGGTCGATATTAGACATTTTGCAGACTATCGGTATTGTGTTTCATTTCGACCATCACCGAAAATCTGGCAAAATTTTGCATTTTACAAACACCAAGCTTAGCTGAAATGTTAACTAGCCATAATCGGTATCGATATTGACCCTGAAAGAACAATATTGGTCGATCTCTAGTATTGGGACATAATATATTATTGAGACAAAAAGTGCAGGGGGCTCCCAGAACGTGTGCCATTTTGTTCATTTGTTTTTCTAATTAAAACGAAAATCCAAAAATCACATTTTTTAAAATATTCATTTCCAAAACCAAAAAAAGAAATAAAAAATTGCGAGTTGTTCTCCTCAAATGAAAGATGGCAAAAACTGAAAACACAAGCTCATATTCCATTTTGGCTTTTGCTGGGCGCACGAGACGCAACCCTGAAAAATCCGGAAGGAATCACGTGCCAAAAGCTGTATGAGGCGGCAGCGCTTGGGGACGGTACCTTGCTCAGGAGTACCTCAGTGGTAGCTTTAACCGGTTCGGGGCTTGAACCGATGACCTTCCGATCACAGGGACAACTCTCTAACCGTTACGCCAGCGCTCTCCAACCGTTTTTCTACCAGGGGCCAGTTGCGTGGACCGGGTAGAGGCTTCGTGGTTTCATGGCTTCATTAGCTAGTCGGTCACCGCAAATTACGCATAGCGGGTGTGGAGCTTGCTGCGATGAACCCGTAACTCAGGTAGGAATCTTGGTATTTTCTTTTAAATGCAGCTTTCTTTTTGGCGGCAGTCTATTATTCTGCTGACCCACCGTTTGCTGGTTCCTTCCCGAAAAAGCAGTGAATTGTGTTTTTGGCTCATTTGTGACCCTCCACGGTAAAACCAGTCGTGAATAAATTTCACTGAAAAACTTCCCTTTCCGTCTAGCGTGACTTTCTTGAGGTGAGAATTCAATTCCAGCAGAATCTTAAGTTTCTGTTTTTTGACGCTCTACTTCAATATTTCGCTAAATCCACTGGTTGACTGGCGTGAAGATATTTATCGGAATCCATCTTGGTCTCTCGGTTCAGTTAACCCTACTTGTGAGTAGGCTATCAAGTGTCAGCTGTGAATGCGGTAATATAGGCTACCGTAAATATAGCCCGTGTACTGACCGCACCAAAAAGCGTCTGTGATGTCTGGCGATAGTCAACTTCAAAAGGCAGATTTCTCCGTTTCTCACTTGGTGACAGGAGAGCGACTCCTTCAGATATTGATATCTCAGTCATATGTCGTCCCATTCATTCCATATAGGTATCGTTTTGAAGCTTGATTTATGCCCTTTCATCAAAACATAATAACTCAATTTGGAAAATTTGCGACAAGCGACTGGTTTTGCCGTGGAGAATTCACATTTTTCCGTGGTTAAGCTTGTATCGCTGATGCGTGGAAATGGCATCACCAGATTCAAGTCGTTATTGCTTGAGTGGTGACGTTTAGCAAAATAACTCCGGAAGACTTATTAAAGAAAAATAACTAGAATTTTAACCACTACATTATTTCTTTGCCGCCCGGTACCAAGTGATCCATGGACCGGTACCGGTCTAGGGACCCCCGCGTTACGCTACAAACTGCCCCAAAATCAGCCTGCTTCACCCAAAAAACAAGAAATAGACAAATAAAATATAAATAAAATACAAACTAAATAAAAATAATTGTTTTTTTCGCCGATTACATTGTTTTTGTGTTATTTGGAGCGAAATAGTAATTAAAATAAAAGTCGATTAATTGCAGCCATATATGCTTCCGTCGCATGCAGTGTCACTTGCAGCAACCATAACACACACTAACACACTCGACTCACCTGACAGTGTGACTGGCCCCAATCTGACGGATTGGCCAGTTTAGCAGATCTAGTAGCAGTGGAAGAGCCATAGAAACCCGACCACCTCAACAGACCGTCATCCAACACAAACACACACACACACACACGCACGTGAGTGATTTGTCATTGTGAACACAGCACATCACACAGTGCACCACCGCCAAATGTAACCTCGGCATTTGACCCGTCCATGAAGGAGCAGTGGGCAGCTTTTTGGGAGCAATACCTCAGCGGTACCTTTCCTGGTCCGGGACTTGAACCGCCGACCTTTCATTCATGTGGGCAAACTTCCGAACCATCACACTACAAGCTGATCCAATTCATTCAAGTTAAATGATTAGACTCAGCAATAGCAGAGTCTGGGCTATATATCGATTACAGCGATATTTTGCAAATATATCGTTACAATAAAACGATGACCGCAATATATAAACTTAATATATTAATATTTTAGGAAGTAGCACTAAATGCTTATTCATTCTAATCTGATGATTAAACAAGAGCATACTGAAACATTTTTATTACATTTTATGAAAATAAAAGTGGCTAAAACACCTACTTCTATACTATGTAAATACATGAAGAATAAAATATGTTTATTCAAATACAAAAATATGTTTATGTTGTTATTGACTTTCACACGTTAATATTTCTAAGTCTTTCTTGTGTTAATGCCTACATATAAATTTACATTTTTTGCATTTACACATGCAATTAGATCTAGATAAAAATATCGTCCAAACATATCGTGATTAAAATTTTGAGTCAAACTGCCCAGTACTACTGAAAAAGTGGGGAAAAACAGAATAACCACCATGTAAAAATCTGGAAGAAAAATAAGTTAAAAATTAAAAATAAAAGCAAGAAAATAAGCTCATAGATTTAAGCTCATTTTAAAATGCAGGTCATTTGCAGAGAAATAGGGCGCCATGACGATAACGGACTGCATTTCGTCACCGTCATCCGATCGATGCTTAGATTTGCATGAGATTTTTGGCCGATATTTGACGCTGCGTTTATCGTACGTGAGGAAGGTAGCGCTTAGCGCCCGGGCGTATCTGAAGTCTGGTGAAGTTTACGGCCCGCGCCTTCTGGCGTTATTTTTGTGGGAAAATTTGAGCACGCAGTGGAACGTTCATGAGAGATTAGAGTGTGAGGAGGGTGCGGTGCTCACCATTCCAGCGATGGACTTCACGGCTCGTCCCCCATCCCCTCCCACAGCCTGCAGCCTCCACCCCAAAAACCAATATTACACACGATGATGCCCTCCAGACTGGGCAGGGACACGCGTTCACAAATCAGCTCAGCTGCAAACACACACACAGATAAAGGCACAGTAGATATGAATCACCTATAAAAATAAAGTGCTGCTGCCCTCTGATGGACATTATTATTATTATTATTATTAGTGGAACACTACTCATTGGAACCCACAATATTGGAATGCGTGATGATTTGTTTTTTTGTTTTTCTGCCTTAAAAATGCGTTGTTGAGAAAAACCGCAACAAGACCACCAGCTCTAAAGAATTTGGCAGAGTAGGTCCGGTACCCACCACCCTATAACAGGCCAAGCTGCACCAAAATAAGCTGTTCTTTAAAAAAATTGCATTTTGCCTAATAACTTTTGAACCATAGCTCCGATTCTCCAAAATCTTATACCTTCTCACTTCTTGGGTCAAGTTGAATCTTTTAGACCCTACCGCATCTATTTCACATATATTTGATTTTTCACTAATTTTTTTTTGCTAATTTAGCTAATATACAACCATCTCTGCGAACTAGACCTGGTTTTGTCAATCTGCATGCAACTGGTGTCAATTGAATGCAACACACTCTTCTTTAATTATTATCGAGCACATTTTTAATTTAGGTCTTCATTTGGTTGTAATATGCAAATAAATGTGGTGGGCTTGGCGTAGGACTGCAACACCACACACAGCGTCAGAAATCCAGCTCTGGGTGGGCCTGATTTTGGTGGCAGGTAGGTCTGGTACCCTCTCCCACTACTCAGGCAAAAAGCCCTTCTTGATTGGTGGCGCTATAATAAAAGCTATTTTGCGTTTTGCCTAATAAGTTTGAACGTAGCACCCTAGATAAAAAAGGATGGGCATTATCTTGGCTAACATCTATTCCGCCGATTTATCAAAACTGATAAAGCTGCAAACTGCATGGCCCCAGTAATCTTTCTTGCAGTTATATTTATTATTATTATTATTATTATTATCATTATTATTATTATTATTATTATTAGGGGGTCCAAACCGCAGTGCCAGCAGAACCCTCTTGTTTTTGTTAGGATTTTTCTTCTTTTCTTCTTCTTCTTCTTCTTCTTCTTAATATTAGATTCATTAGCTTAATATTATTATTCTTATTAATAATAAGGAGAAAAAAGTTTCAGAATCTCAGTTTTTATAGTCACCACTATGTGAGTGTGTAAAATCTACATAGCTCTACATTTTGTATATATCACATTTGATCCCACATTTTTGCAAGAGATGCCCAAAGATAAAAAATAACTAAATCCAAGGTTAGATCTGGAACTGTACCACAAACTGATTAATGTGTCTTGATGATGTTTGAATGTTAGGATTTGCATTTTAATTTTCCAACCCATTTTATTCCGTTACCACGAGATGTTTTTAGGACCATGAATTTGGTGTCGTTGGCGCTCTGGCCAGATAGAACGAGGCAGACACATGAAACAGAAATTATAAATACTACAAGACAAACACACAGAGCACTAAAAATGGACGCTATACTATACAAAATATAAAACACAAGATACAGTCTACAATTTGCATTCTGTTGAATATTTTGTAGGGATGCACGATCTGAGGCTTTCGGCAGGAGGCAGGTGGAGTCTCGTAAAAGACAAGATTTTTGCTCGCCAAAGTTCCACTGCGCTCAGAATTGTGCCACGAGAATAATGCCATAAGTCAAGCGAGCATGAAAGCAGAGCGGAGCATTTCCAGCGTTAACACAACATTTTAAAAAAGCACTTCCGCCCTATGCAATTATTACCAAGTCGAATGGGAAGCGTGGCAGGCTGTCCATGAGCACTACCTAGTGTGCAAGCGCTACCTTTCCCCATCATCAAATAACGGCAGAAAATGCCAGGGCAAATTAAGCATCGGTTCCACGATGATGACTTTATCATCGACCTCTGATATCGCCATTGCATCCCCATATTTTGTATTTATATTTTATGTTGTATATTTTTTGTGAGGATTTGCTTTTTCAGCTGATCAGATAAATCAGATCATTATTTACATGAATAAAAGGTATACAAGTGTGAATTAAATAATAGCATAATAATAATAATAATTAATGTACATTTTATTTATAGGTGCCTTTTAAAGTCCTCAATGATCCCTTACAAATAATATAAACAAACACATAAAAGCAGGAGACAAAGTGAACGAAGCCCGTAAAACATAAGAACAAAATTGATAAAATAGTCCATAAATGCAGGCTCAAATCAAAGTTTATAATATACAAAGTGTGTGACTTAAAAAGCATCTGCATGTGTATTGTCCCTCACGGCAAAACCAGTCGCTTGTCGCAACGGAGGTTTTCGAGAAAAACGAGCGTTTATGTTGCGTGGGGTAAAATATTGGATTTTTGGTTTTTAGTGTTTTGAAACAGTGGAAGGTCTATACTGTACTGTTGTGAATAAATTTGGCTGAAAAAACCTCCTTTCCATCCTAAAAACATTGACTTTCTTGGGGTGAGGAATTCAATTCCAGCAGAATGAAAAGTTCTGGCTGGCCGCTCGCCTTCAATATTCGCTAAATCCACTGGTTGACTAGCGTGAAGATATTCTCCTGGAATCCATCTCTTCATCTCCGGAAGTTCAGATTAACCTCTACTTGCCAGGTAGGCTATCCGTGTGGCTATGTGCATATGTAGATGGCGTAAGCTACTAATAAATGCAAGCATGACGCACCAAGCGTCTGTAGGTGCTAAGCGTGAGTCAGCAAAGGCAGATTTCTCTGGTTTCTCACTTAGGCGTGACGGAGAAACCGACTCCTTGAATGTTGATATCTCAATCATATGTCGTCCCATTCATTCCATATAGGTATCGTTTTGAAGCTTGATTTATGCCCTTTCATGTAAACATAATAACTCAATTTGGAAAATTTGCGACAAGCGACTGGTTTTGCCGTGGAGGGTCACATATTATAAGGAAGAGAGAGCAACTGCACATGGAACAGCAGCCGTAAATATAGAAAAGCAGGTTTAAGATTTAAAAAGTTCAAATCAACACCTCAATCGTTTGTCAATCGCCCATTCTTGTACTATACAGTCTTTGGTGGCAAAAATACACAGCCTGCAAAACGCTAACTTACACACCGTTAAAACACTCTGGAGGAGAAACAGGATAAGGCCTAGTCCACACACTCGTCAGAATCAGGTGTTGTTCTGGCGCTGGTGAGCGCGGACTGAACGCCGGCCGTTTTTCTGCTCACTGGAGTGAAGCAGAGCGTCCACACGGTGTTGGCGTGACCTGCGTTGATCCGGTTGGGATGAAATCCAGATGCTTCATGCAGGCAGGATTTTCTGGGGGCAATTTCGAAAAATTCAAATCCGCTCTGACTGTAAAAGAAAATGTCGCTATCGGGTTTACATGTTCGGTTGACGTCCTGGAGGACGAATATATCCCATGATTCCGTTAAGTTAGTTTAATATTCCTATTATCCGCATCAGTGGGTGATGTAGAACCAACTGTACAGCACAAAGACTGTCCTTCATGTGCCACGAGACTTGTTTATTTCCTCTTTTATATTTGTATATATCTTATATATTTTTACTTCATATTTCACGAAACTACAAACTGGGCTGCAGGTTGAAGTTAAACAGCGTCAAACAACGTCAATGTCTTGCCTCCTGAAGTCATGGTAAGTATGGAACTTGGTCCTTACACTAACCGCCGTTACGCAACAAAATGGCCTAAAATCATTTTTGGCACAAACTCACATATAAAATGGCTTTTCCTATTCTATGCCTCCTCACATAAGCTTAATCACGCATGCTTTAAGCATCACTAATCTGAATTAAGCAGCTGCACTGAGATGTTCCACAATAAAACCAGAATTCCTTACAGACTGCTCCTCGCAGACTGGTGATGATTTATACCTTGTTGACGATGCGGCTGGAGAAGAAGGATGGCGTTTTTTCACGGTGTGTGTGGAAGTTCAGGGCCATCAGAGCGTCCGGTCAACCGAAATAATTATTCTGTGTTGAGAACCTCGCGCGGGCGTTAAAAACCCACGAGGTGAAAAAGCCACGATAGAGCTCCTCCAGTGCTGGCAACAGCATGTCCACACACAGCAACCGCCAAAAGCGCCGGTGTTCTGCAAATCTTGTGAAATGGATTCACAAGGCGACCTGAACCTTCCACCTGGTGAAAGAGAAGAACGTAAAGGTTAACTATGGAGAAAAGAGGAGAGAAAGAATAAAGGAAAGAAAGAAATACAACTGCAAAAAACTGCATTTAGAAACTCAACTGGTGGAAGAAAAGAAAGAAAAGAAAGAAGAAAGAAAGAAAAGAAAAGAACAGAAAAGAAAAAGAAAAAAAAAAGAAAGAAAAAGAAAAGAAAGAAAAAAAAAAGAAAAAGAAAAGAAAGAAGAAAAAGAAAAAAGAAAAGAAAGAGAAGAAAGGAGAGGAGAGGAAAGAGAATAAAGAAAGCCAAAAGAGATGAAGGGGAAGAAAGAAATAAAAGAAAGAAAGAGGTAGAAAGAAAGAAAAATGAAATAAAAAAGAAAAAGAAATAAAAGAAGAAAGAAAATAAAAAGAAAGGGAAGAAAAAAGAAAGAAAAAAGAAATAAAAGAAGAAAGAAAGAAAGAAAGAAAGAAAAGAAAGAAAGAAAGAAAGAAAGGAAAAAGGAAATAAAGAAAGAAAGAAAGAGATAAGAAAAGCAGTGAAAGAAATAAAAAGAAGAAAGAAGAAAGAAAGAAAGAAGAAATGAAGAAAGAAAGAAGAAAGAAAAAAAAGAAATGAAAAAAAGAGAGATGAAAAGAAAAAAGAAAGAAAAAGAAAGAAAGAAAAAAAAAGAAATGAAAAGAAAGAAAAAAGATGAAAGAAAGAAAGAAAAGAAAAGAAAAAAGAAGGGAAAAAAAGAAAAGAAAGAAAGGAAAGGGAAAAGAAAAAGGAAAAAAGGAGTGAGCTTGAGAAAGAAAGAAAAATAAAAGGAAAAAAGAGACAAAAGAAAAAAAAAGAAAAAAAAAAAATAAAAAAAGAAAGAAAATGAAAAAAGAAAGAAAGAAAGAAAAAGAAAAGGAAAGACAGGAAAAAGCAAAAGGAAAGGTTAGCGAGTAAGTGACCTGTCCATCTTGACCACCTCGGCCTCCAGCGCGTTCCTGATCACCTGCTCGATGGGAATCTCTCCTGCGTAACCTGAACCCCAGCGCAGAGAGTTGGACAGGTCGTTACTACCGTCTAGCGGCAGAATGAATGCTTCGGATGAATGGTCCTGACCTGATGGGCCGGAAGACGGATGGAAGAGAAAAGAAGGGAGGAGGAAGATAGCAGGAGAAAGAGAGAAAAATGACAGAAAGAAGATTGGACAGGTGGGAGAGGGGTGGAAAGTAAACGAGGAGAGGAGAGCGGAAGGAGAGAGGAATAAGGAACAGAAGGATGGAAATGGGGGGGATTGGAGGGGAAGGGGTACAGAGAGAGAAGGAAAGCAAGCCGGGAGGAGGGTAGAAAAGAAAGGGAGGTGAAAAGTTAGAAAGAGAACAAGGTAGGAGAGAGAAAAAGAAGAGGGAGCAAAGAGAGTGAGGCAGAGAGAGAGAGAGAACAGGGAAGGAGGGGGTGATTGAGAAGATGTTGGAAAGGAGAGGAAAGGTGTGAGAGAAGAAAAGAGTAAAAGAAGGAGAAGGAAGGAGGGAGGAGAAGGAATTGAGGAGAAGGTGAGGGAGGGGATGAAGTGGGAAGGAGAGGGGATGGAGGAGAGAGAGAGACATAAAGGGGAGTTAAACAGGGAGAGGATGGGGAGAGAGAGAGAGACGGAGAGAGAAACGGGGTGGGAGGAAAGAGGTAGTGAATGAATGAAAGATGGAAAAATTGAGGAGAGAGATGCAGAGAAAGCGAAAGTGGGAGAAGGAGGGAAGGAGGGAGAGAAAGTGATGAAAGAGACAGACAAAGAGAATATTTAACAAGTCAAAATGCCCATTGAGGAGAATCTCTTCATCCTGCAGCTCTCTCTCTCACACCCACCCCACCCCAACACCCCTACCCCACATGCAATCACCTTGAGGCTTCATGGTGTGTCGATGGTGATCCCTTTGCCCAGCCCACCGTGCGTCCCCACACACCAACGCAACCTTTGGCCGGGGGCATGGCGTGCCTGGCACTGCTGGCGCTTTCACTGGGCAATCTCGACAGGTCAAACACCTGCTACAACACATCACACACACATCACACACACACACACATTCATATTCATATTAGCACAATATTAGTCAAATTCTAATGAAATTTGGTTTCATAACTATTACTCCAGCCAAGAAGAGAGAGAGAATATTATATATCTATATATACACACATAATATACACATATATATCTATATATCTATATCTATATATATATAAAAAATACATCAATATTATAGTTTTATCAAATCTCTTTATTATATACAAATACTAATTACAATTATGTACAATATATACTAATATACTAACATTACTTGCAGAAACATTGATTATAAATATTTAACAAATTGTATATATATGACGATCTGCACGTAATAGAGTGGGGCCGTCGGTCATTCTATTTATTTAGATACGGGCCGATTAAAATTTGAAAATATGGAATTTCTCTTTTTGGTGGTCTTACTCTTGAAAAGTCTTCAAGATTAATCTGGTGCTCCAAAAAGAAAATCGATATAAATTATTATGCTTTTACATTATTATGTATGTTTTATTATTATTTTATATATATATATATATATATATATATATATATATATATATATATATATATATATATATATATATATATATATATATATATATATATATAATTCGATTAGGTCGTGCCGATTTATTTAGAGATTTCTTTGTGTCAATACTAGTTTTGCGCGGTCGCGAGAAGTAGTGTATAGACGCAGGAAATTACTGAATTAACAAGAAAAGGTCTGTCTGGGTATGCGTGTATACGTGCCGGGATTTGAGACATGGTAGAAATGTCGTACAGCTGTACTGGTTAGGACGCTGCATCTTAAGTGTCGTTATGCTGTGATGTCTTCATGCAGAGTTCCAGCAGTGTGTGTTGGGTTGGTGTTACCTGTACAGGGTTAAGGAGTGTGCGGAACTCGCCCAGCAGCACCTCGCCCATGTTGTTGCCGCTGCGTGTGTTGGACATCACCAGCAGGGGGCTCCACCCGATGACACACACCGCTGCTGTCCTTCACAGCCTACAGCAGTCACACAGGTACAGCGCCGCTCAAAAGACCACGATTTACACCTCAAATAGCGATAGCGTTCAACAAGTGTTGTCACTCGTGATCGTCCACTAGAGGCGACCGGTTTTGACCTGTTACTGCTGATGCTCGTTTAAAACCTGTTATATGCATTATCTTAAAATGAGAATTATGCTGCTGTATATTGTATATTTAATATAGTTTTATTCAATACTGTACAAATCTTGTATCATATCATATATAGCACAACATGACGATAACGCACGTATACAATACATCTTTAACATATATCTCAGGGAATACGGTACACTGTACTGTAGACTAGACGTTACCTTGCAGTACTCGTCCGGGTGTCTGTGTAATCTGTTCCGCATTACATTTACAAGAAGTACTGGGGCGGATATCAGCAGACGCAGCTCTCGAAATCACACTCCTCCGCTCCATTAGGCAGCCATACGAGTAAATCATGCACCGTCATCTGACACCACACACACCTACACACACCCACATGCAAACATGGTAAAACTCTGATCCAGTAGTGTTAAATATTTGCAGTGATGCCACATCTTTGCACCTGCCACTGCTGCTATTCACCTGTAGTCACAGAGTTTGGGCTGCGTTCCGCACTGCTGTTTGCAGACGGCGCAGTAGCTGGCCAGCGGCACGTTGCCCCGAACCCAGCGATTGCCTTGAAAGAGTTCCGTCTGGTAGCTCGGCGCCATCACCTCATGCAGGGCAGCGTCGATTAAGTAGCGGCGACAACCACGCCACAAATCTCACGCCAAACGCGCCCGCAGCTGTGGCAGAAGCAGCTCGCTGGCATGGGCATAGTGCAAATGCAGCAGTGGGTGGGCTTGTTGAACCAGGTCGGTGTAGCTCCGCAGCGATGCTGCTTGCCGAACAGGTCCCTTCCTGCACCTTGCGTTTGGGCATGCAAACTGCACCTGGCGTGATTCCGGAACCAGAACGCCAGGCGGTCCAGAACAACGGGGCCCAATCCGGTGGTTCCGGCCGTATCCATGATGATGAGTGAAAACGCTCTTCTGATACTCTCTGTACGAAAAGGCGGCTACTGGCTTATTAGTGAAAGTCTGAGGGGTGAGAGTTTGTCCCTTCTGACCCAGAAGCCATCTGCAAGAGTGGAGCAGCTTCAGAGATTTGGTTACAAGTTGCTTTTTTAGCAGATGTTGCTGAAAATCACAATCTACTGGCTCTAAAAGGGAAAAAAAAAGAGAAAACAGGATCATTTCACATACAAGTAGGGATGCGTGATACAGAAAATCTCATGATTCAATCTGATTTCGATTACTGGCCTCACAATTTGATTTAAAATAAGTTTTATGATTCATAAATGATTCACGATTCAATACACAGATGAATATGTGTCCAGACTGCTGTTTTGAGCCATTTGACTGTTGCAGATCAACAATAATATCACACTGAATCAAATGTAGGTTACTAAATGTAATGCTCGTGTCTGGGAAAAAGTAAACTAGAGCCTTTCGTTAGCTGAAAAAATAGAATAAATTTTTTTTGAATACATGAATCGTTTTTGAATGCGACAGAGAGAAAAAGTGCGATTTGATTCGATTCGTCACACCCCTACTCACAAAATATGTTGTGATACTAAGTGATTTTTTAGGCGATTATTTGTCATTGTGAACACAGCACAGCACATAGTTTACCACAACCAAATGTAATCACATTTATTACATCCATGAAAGAACAGCTTTTGGCAGCTGCCGGGCAGAAGTACCTTGCTCATGGGTACCTAACGTCTGAACTTGAATCCAGGGCGACTTCCATTTACTTATTTTTGTACCAATCTCCATGGAGGAGCTTCTTAGGTTTAAGGGTCTTGTTCAGGGACACAATGATGAATCCCGCTTGAGAGGCGATCTGGTACTTGCTAATAGAAGTGCGACTCGATGTGGATTTTTAAGATGATATGGATACCGATTGGCCCAACTGATAGGCAGACGATAACCTTGCGATATTTGGAACCCAACATACAAGAAAAAAGAAGTCTCTGTCAAAATTTGCAGATTTTACAACCACCAAGCTCAGTTGAAACTCTCCTCACACTCCTTCACCAAGACTTCTACTGCTCATGTAGAGGGTGGTGTAATTGACAAGCAAGGCTTCAGCTACTACTACTATTTGGCTACTACTCGTGTGAAATATTCTACAGCAGCCAATCAGAGACTGTTGTGGAAATAAAGCAAACGGCACACAGAGAAGTCACCGCAGTGGAGCCACAGTAGCACACCTTGTAATCACGTACTTAACATCGGTGACTGTCAAAATTAAACACCGATAATCAAGTTCTTTTTCATTTGATCACGCATCATAGGAACATAAAATCAATGCAAGTAGTCATCATAAAAAAAATGAAGCTGGAAACCAGGGGTGAAAGTAACGAATTACAAATACTCACGTTACTGTAATTAAGTAGATTTTTTGAGTGCTTGTGCTTTTTATGAAGTAGTTTTTTCAAGTGTGTAATTTTTACTCGTAGCAGGTACAATTACACCATGTAATCTGCCGCTACTTATAAAATCAAAATTAAGCTACTAGTGCATACAATTTGAATTAATATTCAAACCTTTCATCTGCATCTTTGCAGCCAGCCAAGAGCACCAGCCACCCAATCGCGACACGCGCCAATTAATCTATAGCGTAAGCAAAGACCAGCTCGCTGCAGCAGCAGGCACAGGTGTCTGGAGGAGCACACGGTGGGTACAAACTCATTTATAGACTGAAAGATTTGAGACAAAAAGCCAAAAATGGAACCAAAGAGGCGGATAGACTCTGTTAATTTAGAAAAACAGCTCTTGCTGAAACTGAACAAAAGGTTCAGAAAGTGAAGTGTGACTAGGGCTGCAACAAACGACTGTTTTTGTAATCGAGTAATCTATCGATTATACGATTAATCGAGTTATCGAATAAAAAATGTAAATAAAGTAACCAATACATTTGTTATTGAAACATGTAGTGTGAGTAGAAGTTAGTCCATCTGGCTTTATGTTGTTGTATTCAACTGAAAATAAGAAAAGCATGAAGTTCAAGGGTCATTTGAACCAATTTGGCAATAAAATAGGTTGCTTTTTAGCCTTTCTGGAAGAACTGCATTTCCCACAATCCTCACTTGCGCCTCGGGCAGCGTCACAATAAGGGTTCATGGCACGTGCGGAATAGACTAAAAAATAATCGATGGAAAATCTTAATAATGTGTCTGTATTGTAGGTGGAGCGGCTGGTTGATGTGGTTATTTATCAGCTTCTGGTGTCGTTTAGCCGAGGAAAGCGGAGGCGTTTTTAGCGGTAATGAAGCGCTTACAAACTTAGTAGCGTGTTCTATACATAAAATGTCATTTATCACGTTTTCATGAATTTACTTCTGTTTTTTCGCTGCAAAATATCTCTCACAAATCGTTCACCTTACAGAGAGGATCTTTTTCTACGCTTGATGTCGGCGCCACTGAAAAATGGTTTGCATCGTGTTAATAAAAGCGTCTTTGTGAAACATAAACGTATGCTGTATGGCAATTTAAATAATGACTTAAGCGAAGCCGATTCTTAGAAAAAATTGCTCGACCGTTTTTTTGTCGAATTATTACAGTTATTAGAATAATACGTTTCGAAAGCTTCTAAGTGCTGACCAAAAGAAAACTGTATATCTTAGAGTTTAAGAACCTTACCTGCCTGTTGACTGTTTACGTGTATTAGGAAGGATTTAAACATTTCTATGCATATTCTAAAAAACATTTTTATCATTGTTTTAACAAACAAAAATTCCTGCTTTATCTACCATTTACTTACAAAACAAATTGCCTTTCTATACCTTGTTCATCTGAGAAATGTGCTTTGACGTAGATATTTTATACTGGTGAATCGAATCGAATGCCTGCTATTGACGACGCAATAAAACATCCATCGGTTAAAAAGTAATTAGTACTCTGAGTAGTTTTTGAGAAGAGTACTTTGTACTTTTACTCAAGTATTTTTTAACACTAGTACTTTTAATTGTAATTGAGTACATTTTAACCAATGTAACAGTACTTAAGTACAAATTTTCAGCACTCTTTCCACCTCTGCTGGAAACTTTGTCAGCCACCTTCCTCAGTCTCAAAACGTTTGGTCACGACCGTAGTGCCGGACGTAGGATTACGAATGAGCTCTTGGTCCAGAGGCGAGCATCCCAACCACTAGACATTAGACCAGCACCACTTCTAAACTTAAGCTGGAAACTCACTTTAAAATATGTCACTTTATGCAATTAGATATTTTATTTCACTTATTAATGCAACATATTATAACAGACGTTATGATGTTAACGCGACAAACAATGCAAACATGAAGCTTCCATCTTTCTCAGTTCTTAATGAATAATAATAATAATAATAATAATAATATATATTATTATTATTATTATTATTATTACTAAACTAAGTTAGTTAAAGAAATGCAGCAGGTTCAAACTGCTGCACAATGTAAACCCCGCAAGCACTTGGTATTTATCTCGCCGTCCCTCTGCATCCGCATCAGACCCTCCTCAGCGTGAACTAGGCGGGAGATATTTGACTTATTTCAGTTGCTAGTGCGTAAAAAAGCTCGAAAATCACCGTAAACCCCGCAGCGGCTGGGCTTGTGATGAAGCAAGGTGAAACCGTGTCTCCATCTCCTCCCTGAAGGCGTCGTTTAGATGCTAAACAACAGCAGCATTGTAGCATCGCACTTCCTCCCCGTCCACTCGGAACCGGTAATGACGCGCACTGCGCATGCGCCTGCTCGCCGCACGCGGAAACTCTGTGACGTCACGGCGCCTTATTTCACACCGCTGCTGAAGTTGTAAAGATTCGCCGCTAGAGGGCAACACATCAAGAAAAAAAATATAATAATAATCTAAAAAATCTAATAATCCCGAGACAAATAGCTTTGGCAATGTGCAGTCACTTAAAAAAACAGAGAAATAACATATTAATAACAGGAGGGGAACAACCCTGTGCAGGCGCCAACACGGGTCCAATTTAGGGTCGCCAGCAACCTATACTGCATGCCAGGGCCGGCCCAAGCCTTCAGGGGGCCCTAAGCAGAATTTCATTTGGGGGCCACTCTGTGCCACCAATATGACTAATTATTGTCAATCCTTTATTATTCGCACACTATAAATCTAACACACCCAATATAAATTTTATTTGTATATTGTAACAGTAGCAAACCCACAGGAGCAGTCAGGTATTAATTTGCACTTTAACATTCAAAGTCTTGCAGTACCAGTTGGCATACTTAATGTGGTGTACTGAAAAGTGGCAAAATAAACCAGTAGACGATGTAATTTCATGTACTCTTGGGGGCCCCCTGGTGGCCACGGGGCCCTAAGCAGCCGCTTAGTTCACTTATGCCTTGGGCCGGCTCTGCTGCATGCTTTTGGAGTGCGGGAGGACACCGGTGCACGCAGAGGAAAACCTACATGAACACGGGGAGAGCATGAAAACTCCACACAGAAAGGCCCCACAGCCGACCCGGGGCTCGAACCTAGGACCTCTGCAAGCACACCATTGTTGTTCTTAAGTTTTATTAGTGGTGCTTGCGAAGCGAAGCACTACTATTGTTATCTCTCAGGCTTATTATTTTTTTTCTTTTTCTTCTTCCGTATAAAAGTTCGGCGCGTAACTAGTCCTGCATCGTTTGTCGTAGACCCATGAATGAGGTATCAAATCGTGCGCCTTATTCGGGAATGGGGTGCTATGAC
>JAVGVS010001338.1:0-24140 GCA_032718565.1 Distichodus sexfasciatus
GTATACCATGTTAGTTGCTAACGTACACCATGTTAGTTGCTAACGTATTTAGCAACTATGGTTTTTGGCAAACACACCCCAGGTTAATCAGGCTAGTAGCTTGCCAAAACTTGGAAGGGAGAGTTAGCTATTTGAATCTTGGTGTTATTCACCGTAGCATTGAGAATGAACATTTTATAAAATTCATGATTATTTTATTTCCCCCAACACTTCTTAAGCACGTAGCCACGATGTTTCGCGAAACGGCAATTATCACAATAAAACGTCAATTTGTTCAGACAAACTACCAATTTTTGGGGTTTTGGAGTATTTTAGCTACACATTCAAGTTGTGGGCAGTATTACAGTTATACTTTTGCTAATTTTTTAATCTTGATTTTTGCGATGAAAGAATTTTGAAAATCAGGTGGTGGGCATGTGCGCAGATTATTGTTATTTTATGTTGTCATGGTTTCTGCTCCAACCCAAACAGTTTGGCAGACGGGTGTATCGCCCTCTAGTGGCGCATTCTGACAGTGCACCCAGAACTAGCTTATTTGGGTGCTAGCTTTAAGAAGTCCTTTTGACTCGTAGTGTAAATGCTAGCGGCTCATGGCAAATGTGAACTTGTCACCCGTTTGTGAATCTCCCGTGTGTTATGTTGGTGCACGTTGAGCCGTAACAGGACGATAAAAGTGGGGTTGGTTTTACTGAACACTAAACAATAGAGGTGTGACAAGACACTCAGCTGATGAGAAGAGACGATACACGATGTGATGAGATTTTAACATTATTTTAACCTTCACTGATAAAACATGAGTAGAACCTGGACTTATCACATCAACATCTGGATTAAAACACGTTGGAGGCGTAATCCCTGCAGCATCAACAGATTTAGGAACATTAACAGATACAATTAGACTAGGATACTGCTGAACACATCACACCCACAATCTCCACATAACACACAACTCGTCTTCTTGTTGCTGCTTCTGCTGTCGTACTGGAAACGTGTGTTGATGTTCACTAGATCAACTTCAACCAGATTACACACCTGACTGGAGACCACGCCTGTGATTGGCTGGATTTTTGCTACATTTATAACACAGTAGCAAGTGGAGCGAGCGTGAAGGTGGAGTCGACGCCAGATTTTGCTGGTGCACCCTCAGAATTTTGGCACAAAAGTGACACCGTACTATTTCGCGAGACTTTTCACCTCATCGAGAAGTATCGTCATATTTTAATCTCGTGAGATCTCGTCACAACTCTACTAAACAGTGTGAATAAATTGACTTTAGTTGAGGCCAGACTAGGGCTGGGCAATTAATTGAAAATTGATGGCATTCAGAACCTGTAATCGATGCAATATTGATCATGTTGGTTATTCCGATTATTTAAAAATGAAGTTAATACTTTCCCCAGTGTGTGCATGTGTGTTTTCATGTGCCTCCGCCCCCTCCAGTCAGCCACTGCATGTGTTTTTACTCACGTAGGCACTCTTTCATTACATAAACAAATCCCAGCTTTAATAGTTGAGCATATTTACAGCACAAACCTCGTCAAGGAGGTTGATTAATCATAATCAAAGTGTTCAATTAGTCGTGATACTGATTTGATGTCGTATCGACCAGCCCTAGAAGGCCAGACCGGCTCTGACCTCACAAAACGTGGCTTCAGATCCAGCTGATAGTTCCGTTTAGGACAGCTGCTGATGCGTTCACACCACACACGGGTGCCGCCAGCTTTACACATGCCGATCCGGGAATCCGCTTTCTCACATCCTAATTTATTAGGTCATTACTGGAGAAACTGGAATTCTGGCCTCGGGTCCAAAATAACGGACTCAAACTTGGACCAAACTGCGCATCGGGGCGTTATTCTGTATTTTTGTGTTTTTCATTAATGACGAGTTGCATTTTAAAAGTTCATGTGAACCATATTTTCCATCAGCTTTTATTTTGTTCTTTAACCTGACGCCAAATCAAGTTGTACGACACGAACCATCAAGCATTTCACACGTATGTATTGTTTTTATACCGTTTTTGATGGAAATTGTCTGAATTAAATCATTTACTGTATTTTGTACGTAGACCAGCCGATAAAACATCCTGTCAAATTGTTGGCGTATTTTGGGGATTTTTATGGGCAAAATTACGTTGGACATCCAACTTTGTGGAATTCGAACCCCCCCCCTTCTCAAACGGATTAAGTTGGAGTACCGAGGTACCACTGTATTTGCATGTTAATATAACGTAAAGCATGAATATTGGTGTATTGTGGGTAAACAATCCCAGATGTCACATTAAAGTTAAACAGAACTCAAGTTTATGGAAAAATATTTATTATAACCTCCAGTTCCAACATCCACTGATTCAAACACATGCCTCAGACCTTTCTCCACAGAGTGACGTGGCATTATAACGGTAATTAACATAAAACTGCATTATTACAACTGTTTGGTTTGAATTTAATTCACATTTTTTTGCCAGTTGATAATACACACCTGTTGAGTCTGAACCTTTATCCTGTGCAAATGTATTTTCCTCTTCAAATAATAATGATAATAAAAAAACATCTGAACAGCAAAAAGGAGTTTTGGATAAAACTTTGATTAAAAGGATTCCTACATGGAATGATGAAACCAGTGGATTTAATTTATAATAAATAACCATGTATCGGGAATCACAACACAGCCGTCGACAATCAGTAACAATCTGAAAAAATCTCACAATCTCAACACCAAAGAAATCCGAAGAGGAAACAGTTCACCTTCATTAACATAACCTTCATTCATGCATTCGTTCATTCACTCATTTAGGTCCAAGTTCACGTCGAGAGCTCAGTAAACACACAGCGAGTGCTGCAGATTCGGGGAAAAAACACATTCACGGCACTCGGATCAACACTTCAGCACCGAGGGTCGACCGGTGATCAGATCCCATATTTAAATGAAATAAAACAGGAAATTATGAATAAAAATGTCCAAAAATAAAGCTGTATTTTTTCCTAAACAATATTCACTTGCTTTAAATGCACAATAATAAAATAGTTTCCAAAAATTGAGTGAAATTCAGTTTTTCAGATTTATATTTTTGAATTAGAATCTCTTGAAATTTTCGAATCTTAAAAGTCGCGTCAGCTCCTGAAACTGATTTTGGGGTTTTGCGTTTTGGGGTCGAAACCCAAATCAGACCCTGAGATGTTGTTTCCTAATTTTCCTTTTAGAATCGGAAAAAGCCAAATCCAGTCTTAAAATCCACTTTCTGATTTTACGATCAGAAACCCAAAGCGTGGTGTTGAAATACATTTTTGGATATTACGTTTTAGAATTGAGTATTTTTACGGTTATATATTTCTAAAACGGACAGGGTGAAAAATTAAGCATGTAAAAACGTGAAGTTGGTTCTGATGCAGGTGTCTCTTGATTTTTATCTTAATAACATAATGAAAATTAATCAGATTTAAACACATATTAAATGGATTAAAAGAATTTTTTTTGAGTATTTGTTATTCAAAATTTGGACCTCAATTTTTATTTTCACAGCAGAAATGTTGCTTCAAATTATCGCTCTCTTCGATTTATAAGAATCTGAATCATTTTTTTTTTTTAAAACCATATCGGTCGACCCGTTCAGCACAATCTTAGGATTTTAGATCATCTCAAGACCTTAAGTTCAGATTTCACAATAAAAGTCTTACTCTGTTGTGTTATACTGTACAAAAATGCATTCCCAGTCCATATAAAATACCCTTAACACTTCTATGGCTTAATCTTGTATGTCTCAACATAAATAACTACTATGAAATAGCAATAAACATATTTTTTGTTTAAGACGCTGTTCGACATGAACATTTCCAAATAACTGCGTTAATGCCTGCACTGGAACACTGCCATTCGCCGGATCAATACGCCTGAAGTTCAACATTTGGGTTTGATCTGAGAGACGTCCAGCTTTGGACCTGGTAAAAATAAACATTTAAACGTTTGCTAACGTCTTCAGTGTAAACTAGGAGTAAATCAGGAATAACATGTAACACACACAAAATAATTCAGTGCATTAAAAATGGAAAAATGGGTAAATATGTAAACAGACGCACAGCAGAAGGGGTTTTTGGCTCCTGAGATTTTGAGCTACAGGTGAGTTCTAGACTATTCCAGAATGTGAATCTGCCAAAATGTCGTTAAATTGCCGTTCTGTGTCACCCACCTGCAGCTCATTCAAGACCAAAAAGACTGGATTCACAACCAAGCGAGGAGCGTTGGATTTGGTGGAGCAGGTCTATTAGGGGTGCAGTCAAAAAAAATAATCAAATTCGCGATTCTTTCTGTCAAATCAAAATCGATTCGTGCATCGGCGGCGGGACCGGAGCCTATCCCGGGAACTACGGGCGCGAGGCGGGGACCGACCCCGGGGCAGGCGCCAACACACCGCAGGACACACACACTCACAGCTTACAGGGTCAATTTAGAGTCGCCAATTAACCTACAGCGCATGCCTTTGGAACGAGGAAGGAAACCCACCAACCCAGGGAGAGCATGCAAACGCCACACCGAAAGACCCTACGCCGACCCGGGGACCGACCCCGCGGTGAGGCGGCAGCGCTGACCACCGTGCCATCCCCTGCGTTACATTTAGTGAACTACATTTGATTCGGCGTGATGTTTTTGTTGATTTGCCAACGGTGAAAATGGCAAAAGTAACTCAAAACGGCAATCTTGGAACTTCATCTACGTATTGACTCGTGAGTCATTTATGAATCGTGAATCCATTTTGAATCGAATTGTGAGCCCAAGAATCGGAATCGAATTGTGAGATTTTCTGAATCGTGCACCCCTAAAATCTACGGTACATCGCTCATGCAGGTATATAAACTTATACATGAACACAACTAAAATATCCAAATATAATAAATATTGAAGATTTTATACAGAAAGTCAAAAAAGGGAGCTCAACTCTCCAAACTCCGGCCAACGATGACAACAAAGTGAGTGATTATTTGCCATCGTGAACACAGCACCGCACACAGTGCACCACAACCACACGTCAGCTCTGCAGTTGACCCATCTGTAAAGGAGCAGTGGTCAGCTGACATGGGCAGCACCCAGGGAGCAGCGATTGGGGACGGTATCTTACTTACGAGTACCTCAGTGGTACCTTTACCGGTCCTGGACTTGAACCGGCGACGTTGCGATCCCATCACGGGGCCGAATCCCTTAACCGTTGCTAGGGCTGGGTATCGTTGCTGATTTCCTGAATCGATTTGATTCCGATTCGCCAGGTCATGATCCGATTCAATTCTCGATTCGATTCGATATCGATTTATTTAGAGATTTCTTTGCGTCAATACTAGTTTTGCTTGGTTATAAAATAACTTGTTTTAAAACCAAAGTGTCCCCAAACATCGTCCTTTAGGCCAGACGGTGATTTGAGCGGAGCAGCTTCAGCCGCGGCTCTATTTGGTTTGGGTTTCGCCGGTCCCACGTTTTTACAGCTCTCCTTGTGCGGTCGCGAGAAGTAGTGCATAGCCGCAGGAAAAGATCGATCCGCCAATTTTTTGAATCGATATCGTATTTTACGAATGAGAATCGATATTGATCGGTGAATCGATTTTTTGAACCCAGCCCTAACGGTTACACCAGCAACTGCCCAACGCACTGAAAAAAACGCGCAGCTACAATACTGTACCTCGCAAAAACGCAGGCAAGTTTATGGTTTGTCACTGACGACTCGAGGACTCTAATAATATATCTACACCGTCGCCATCGTAATCGCTTTGTTTAAAATTTCGTTCCGAATGTAACAACGAGACTCCTGAAAACTGCTCAACGTTTGCCAAAGTCAGGGACCAAGATACAGAGCTCCGTTTGCTGACTCACAATCCACATTAGCACAAGTATAATAAATATGCTAATATACACGTTCCCACCCGAGCCTCTACGCTGCAGAGCGCAGGCCCCAAAACTAGTCTGGAATACAGTTATTGCACAAAACCTTTGCAGCGAGGTTTCATTAAGACGCTCCAGTGGCACTCGCAATCAGTGCATATATACCGCATATAAATATATATATATTCAAAATTCATCTTACAGACTTTCAGTGCTTCAGTGTGTGATATGTCGTTTCAAACCTGCACCTTTAAAGGAACAGTGGGTGAAGTCTGACTCCAAGACTCCAGATTTTAGGTGACGTCGGTCAAATTTGGTCTTCGAGTTTTCCTTTATTCGGACCCTCCAGGATTTTGCGATGTCACAATCGCAACGATTAAAGCAAATTTAGAAAATCTCCATGAATTCATTACTGGTGTGAAATTCTGCCCGATTTACTGCAACTTTTCTGCTACTTTTTGACCAATCGTTGTTGTTTCCCGGAAAACGTTGAGCCATACATCAGCGAACTCACGTTTACTTGTTACGTTTAGAAGACAAGCGAAACGTGCGATAAACCCGCTCACATTTACCTTCAAAAATAACTCAATGATTAATGGTTGATAAAAATAATAGTGGTTTTGTTCCCTTCATTCACTTACTCCCGCCACTTTACCGCAACAAAACGGCTGAAAACGCCGCAACTTTCATCAGTTTTGCAGCTGCCGCGAAATCAGGCATTTTAAGCCACAACAATCTCAAAAAAGGCCTGTGAAATCCTGGAGGGACCGTTTAGTGGAATTACTTGAAACATGGAGCAAATATGTTGGTTTAAAACACGACATTCCTCAGATCCAGTCCTGGGAGTCCTAATAAAACTCAGCTTCATAACACCAACTCCACTCAAAAACCACATTTGTCAATTTCCGCTCGAGTAATTTGGTTTACACCAGATCTAGCTCGGAAAACTGGCAGGGACCGGAAATTTTTCAGTGCAAAAAATGTGGCACTGGTTCCAAATCGGGAAGCAGCACCTGAACAGCAACCGGCACCGGCACCAGAGGTTACCAAGAGCAACCGGAAGCAGGTCGGGATCTGAAGATGGAGTCCCTTCGTGAAACGCAGGTATAGCGGCTAATCCAAAGAGTTTAATTACAATCCAAGCACATGATGAGACTCCATTTCCACTCACACGTGCCTCCGGGACGCTCTCCTGGAATTCCGGATAAGAAATGCCAAGGTTCTCCTCGTAAGCCAGACGCTGTCCTCCAGCCTGGATGCAAACTTGTAACCTATGACGTCGTTTCGTGCCAAAATTGTAAGTGTGCAGTAGAAGTTTCGCAAGAAAAATCTCATGTCTATACAAACTCAACTCTTACTGCTCGCTCGACTCGGCTCCGCGGTATAAACGCGCCTCAAAAACCAGCCAATCACAGGCCTGGAGAACGCTGATTGGCACAAAGCTATGAATGTGCCTCAAAACTGGCCAATCATACATTTGAAGAAAGCTGATTGGCTGACTGATGCTGCATTATAAATGTGCCTCAAAAACCAGCCAATCACAGGCCTGGAGAAAGCTGATTGGTTGACTGGTACCAAGTTATGATTGTGCCTCAAATCAGCCAATCACGGCCTTTGAGAAAGCTGATTGGCACAAAGCTATAAACGTGCCTCAAAACCATCCAATCAGCTTTCTCCAAGACTTTCCGGTTGCTAATATGGCCATTTTAACCCCAAACTTGTCTTCTCGTTGCTTCTTGTGGTGCTGTACCGGGAAAACGCGTGTTCGTTTTCGACCCGACTGGAGTCTAAATCAGCCAATCGGCTTTCTCCACTTCTGTGATTGGCTGCTTCTGAAGCACATTTATAACACAGTGCCACGTCAAGGCAACGCTAACAGACACGCGTACAGACACATATTTTGGCTTGCGAAACTCTGGCACGAGAACAACGCCATAGCAACCCTCACCCCCGGCCACCCCTACGACCTGTGCGGAGCGTGTCTGCGGTCAGCAGGTCGCGGGGAAGCGGGAGCGTCGGTTTCGGAAGCGCTGGACTCGTCCTCGTCGTCGTCGGTCTGCTCGGGGCTGTGGTACAGCATCAGCGCCTGGGTTTTATGGGTAATGGTGATGGTGCAGGGCCCCTGCGCCCAAGGCTCTCCGTCCACCTGCATCGGCATGCACGAGCTCTTCAACACCAGCTGTGAATCAGGCATTACGTTATTACATTATTCAATAAGAGTCGAGCGGTTATTGGCCGGGCTGATTATCAGGGGTCGATATTAGACATTTTGCAGACTATCGGTATTGTGTTTCATTTCGACCATCACCGAAAATCTGGCAAAATTTTGCATTTTACAAACACCAAGCTTAGCTGAAATGTTAACTAGCCATAATCGGTATCGATATTGACCCTGAAAGAACAATATTGGTCGATCTCTAGTATTGGGACATAATATATTATTGAGACAAAAAGTGCAGGGGGCTCCCAGAACGTGTGCCATTTTGTTCATTTGTTTTTCTAATTAAAACGAAAATCCAAAAATCACATTTTTTAAAATATTCATTTCCAAAACCAAAAAAAGAAATAAAAAATTGCGAGTTGTTCTCCTCAAATGAAAGATGGCAAAAACTGAAAACACAAGCTCATATTCCATTTTGGCTTTTGCTGGGCGCACGAGACGCAACCCTGGAAAATCCGGAAGGAATCACGTGCCAAAAGCTGTATGAGGCGGGCAGCGCTTGGGGACGGTACCTTGCTCAGGAGTACCTCAGTGGTAGCTTTAACCGGTTCGGGGCTTGAACCGATGACCTTCCGATCACAGGGACAACTCTCTAACCGTTACGCCAGCGCTCTCCAACCGTTTTTCTACCAGGGGCCAGTTGCGTGGACCGGGTAGAGGCTTCGTGGTTTCATGGCTTCATTAGCTAGTCGGTCACCGCAAATTACGCATAGCGGGTGTGGAGCTTGCTGCGATGAACCCGTAACTCAGGTAGGAATCTTGGTATTTTCTTTTAAATGCAGCTTTCTTTTTGGCGGCAGTCTATTATTCTGCTGACCCACCGTTTGCTGGTTCCTTCCCGAAAAAGCAGTGAATTGTGTTTTTGGCTCATTTGTGACCCTCCACGGTAAAACCAGTCGTGAATAAATTTCACTGAAAAACTTCCCTTTCCGTCTAGCGTGACTTTCTTGAGGTGAGAATTCAATTCCAGCAGAATCTTAAGTTTCTGTTTTTTGACGCTCTACTTCAATATTTCGCTAAATCCACTGGTTGACTGGCGTGAAGATATTTATCGGAATCCATCTTGGTCTCTCGGTTCAGTTAACCCTACTTGTGAGTAGGCTATCAAGTGTCAGCTGTGAATGCGGTAATATAGGCTACCGTAAATATAGCCCGTGTACTGACCGCACCAAAAAGCGTCTGTGATGTCTGGCGATAGTCAACTTCAAAAGGCAGATTTCTCCGTTTCTCACTTGGTGACAGGAGAGCGACTCCTTCAGATATTGATATCTCAGTCATATGTCGTCCCATTCATTCCATATAGGTATCGTTTTGAAGCTTGATTTATGCCCTTTCATCAAAACATAATAACTCAATTTGGAAAATTTGCGACAAGCGACTGGTTTTGCCGTGGAGAATTCACATTTTTCCGTGGTTAAGCTTGTATCGCTGATGCGTGGAAATGGCATCACCAGATTCAAGTCGTTATTGCTTGAGTGGTGACGTTTAGCAAAATAACTCCGGAAGACTTATTAAAGAAAAATAACTAGAATTTTAACCACTACATTATTTCTTTGCCGCCCGGTACCAAGTGATCCATGGACCGGTACCGGTCTAGGGACCCCCGCGTTACGCTACAAACTGCCCCAAAATCAGCCTGCTTCACCCAAAAAACAAGAAATAGACAAATAAAATATAAATAAAATACAAACTAAATAAAAATAATTGTTTTTTTCGCCGATTACATTGTTTTTGTGTTATTTGGAGCGAAATAGTAATTAAAATAAAAGTCGATTAATTGCAGCCATATATGCTTCCGTCGCATGCAGTGTCACTTGCAGCAACCATAACACACACTAACACACTCGACTCACCTGACAGTGTGACTGGCCCCAATCTGACGGATTGGCCAGTTTAGCAGATCTAGTAGCAGTGGAAGAGCCATAGAAACCCGACCACCTCAACAGACCGTCATCCAACACAAACACACACACACACACACGCACGTGAGTGATTTGTCATTGTGAACACAGCACATCACACAGTGCACCACCGCCAAATGTAACCTCGGCATTTGACCCGTCCATGAAGGAGCAGTGGGCAGCTTTTTGGGAGCAATACCTCAGCGGTACCTTTCCTGGTCCGGGACTTGAACCGCCGACCTTTCATTCATGTGGGCAAACTTCCGAACCATCACACTACAAGCTGATCCAATTCATTCAAGTTAAATGATTAGACTCAGCAATAGCAGAGTCTGGGCTATATATCGATTACAGCGATATTTTGCAAATATATCGTTACAATAAAACGATGACCGCAATATATAAACTTAATATATTAATATTTTAGGAAGTAGCACTAAATGCTTATTCATTCTAATCTGATGATTAAACAAGAGCATACTGAAACATTTTTATTACATTTTATGAAAATAAAAGTGGCTAAAACACCTACTTCTATACTATGTAAATACATGAAGAATAAAATATGTTTATTCAAATACAAAAATATGTTTATGTTGTTATTGACTTTCACACGTTAATATTTCTAAGTCTTTCTTGTGTTAATGCCTACATATAAATTTACATTTTTTGCATTTACACATGCAATTAGATCTAGATAAAAATATCGTCCAAACATATCGTGATTAAAATTTTGAGTCAAACTGCCCAGTACTACTGAAAAAGTGGGGAAAAACAGAATAACCACCATGTAAAAATCTGGAAGAAAAATAAGTTAAAAATTAAAAATAAAAGCAAGAAAATAAGCTCATAGATTTAAGCTCATTTTAAAATGCAGGTCATTTGCAGAGAAATAGGGCGCCATGACGATAACGGACTGCATTTCGTCACCGTCATCCGATCGATGCTTAGATTTGCATGAGATTTTTGGCCGATATTTGACGCTGCGTTTATCGTACGTGAGGAAGGTAGCGCTTAGCGCCCGGGCGTATCTGAAGTCTGGTGAAGTTTACGGCCCGCGCCTTCTGGCGTTATTTTTGTGGGAAAATTTGAGCACGCAGTGGAACGTTCATGAGAGATTAGAGTGTGAGGAGGGTGCGGTGCTCACCATTCCAGCGATGGACTTCACGGCTCGTCCCCCATCCCCTCCCACAGCCTGCAGCCTCCACCCCAAAAACCAATATTACACACGATGATGCCCTCCAGACTGGGCAGGGACACGCGTTCACAAATCAGCTCAGCTGCAAACACACACACAGATAAAGGCACAGTAGATATGAATCACCTATAAAAATAAAGTGCTGCTGCCCTCTGATGGACATTATTATTATTATTATTATTAGTGGAACACTACTCATTGGAACCCACAATATTGGAATGCGTGATGATTTGTTTTTTTGTTTTTCTGCCTTAAAAATGCGTTGTTGAGAAAAACCGCAACAAGACCACCAGCTCTAAAGAATTTGGCAGAGTAGGTCCGGTACCCACCACCCTATAACAGGCCAAGCTGCACCAAAATAAGCTGTTCTTTAAAAAAATTGCATTTTGCCTAATAACTTTTGAACCATAGCTCCGATTCTCCAAAATCTTATACCTTCTCACTTCTTGGGTCAAGTTGAATCTTTTAGACCCTACCGCATCTATTTCACATATATTTGATTTTTCACTAATTTTTTTTTGCTAATTTAGCTAATATACAACCATCTCTGCGAACTAGACCTGGTTTTGTCAATCTGCATGCAACTGGTGTCAATTGAATGCAACACACTCTTCTTTAATTATTATCGAGCACATTTTTAATTTAGGTCTTCATTTGGTTGTAATATGCAAATAAATGTGGTGGGCTTGGCGTAGGACTGCAACACCACACACAGCGTCAGAAATCCAGCTCTGGGTGGGCCTGATTTTGGTGGCAGGTAGGTCTGGTACCCTCTCCCACTACTCAGGCAAAAAGCCCTTCTTGATTGGTGGCGCTATAATAAAAGCTATTTTGCGTTTTGCCTAATAAGTTTGAACGTAGCACCCTAGATAAAAAAGGATGGGCATTATCTTGGCTAACATCTATTCCGCCGATTTATCAAAACTGATAAAGCTGCAAACTGCATGGCCCCAGTAATCTTTCTTGCAGTTATATTTATTATTATTATTATTATTATTATCATTATTATTATTATTATTATTATTAGGGGGTCCAAACCGCAGTGCCAGCAGAACCCTCTTGTTTTTGTTAGGATTTTTCTTCTTTTCTTCTTCTTCTTCTTCTTCTTCTTAATATTAGATTCATTAGCTTAATATTATTATTCTTATTAATAATAAGGAGAAAAAAGTTTCAGAATCTCAGTTTTTATAGTCACCACTATGTGAGTGTGTAAAATCTACATAGCTCTACATTTTGTATATATCACATTTGATCCCACATTTTTGCAAGAGATGCCCAAAGATAAAAAATAACTAAATCCAAGGTTAGATCTGGAACTGTACCACAAACTGATTAATGTGTCTTGATGATGTTTGAATGTTAGGATTTGCATTTTAATTTTCCAACCCATTTTATTCCGTTACCACGAGATGTTTTTAGGACCATGAATTTGGTGTCGTTGGCGCTCTGGCCAGATAGAACGAGGCAGACACATGAAACAGAAATTATAAATACTACAAGACAAACACACAGAGCACTAAAAATGGACGCTATACTATACAAAATATAAAACACAAGATACAGTCTACAATTTGCATTCTGTTGAATATTTTGTAGGGATGCACGATCTGAGGCTTTCGGCAGGAGGCAGGTGGAGTCTCGTAAAAGACAAGATTTTTGCTCGCCAAAGTTCCACTGCGCTCAGAATTGTGCCACGAGAATAATGCCATAAGTCAAGCGAGCATGAAAGCAGAGCGGAGCATTTCCAGCGTTAACACAACATTTTAAAAAAGCACTTCCGCCCTATGCAATTATTACCAAGTCGAATGGGAAGCGTGGCAGGCTGTCCATGAGCACTACCTAGTGTGCAAGCGCTACCTTTCCCCATCATCAAATAACGGCAGAAAATGCCAGGGCAAATTAAGCATCGGTTCCACGATGATGACTTTATCATCGACCTCTGATATCGCCATTGCATCCCCATATTTTGTATTTATATTTTATGTTGTATATTTTTTGTGAGGATTTGCTTTTTCAGCTGATCAGATAAATCAGATCATTATTTACATGAATAAAAGGTATACAAGTGTGAATTAAATAATAGCATAATAATAATAATAATTAATGTACATTTTATTTATAGGTGCCTTTTAAAGTCCTCAATGATCCCTTACAAATAATATAAACAAACACATAAAAGCAGGAGACAAAGTGAACGAAGCCCGTAAAACATAAGAACAAAATTGATAAAATAGTCCATAAATGCAGGCTCAAATCAAAGTTTATAATATACAAAGTGTGTGACTTAAAAAGCATCTGCATGTGTATTGTCCCTCACGGCAAAACCAGTCGCTTGTCGCAACGGAGGTTTTCGAGAAAAACGAGCGTTTATGTTGCGTGGGGTAAAATATTGGATTTTTGGTTTTTAGTGTTTTGAAACAGTGGAAGGTCTATACTGTACTGTTGTGAATAAATTTGGCTGAAAAAACCTCCTTTCCATCCTAAAAACATTGACTTTCTTGGGGTGAGGAATTCAATTCCAGCAGAATGAAAAGTTCTGGCTGGCCGCTCGCCTTCAATATTCGCTAAATCCACTGGTTGACTAGCGTGAAGATATTCTCCTGGAATCCATCTCTTCATCTCCGGAAGTTCAGATTAACCTCTACTTGCCAGGTAGGCTATCCGTGTGGCTATGTGCATATGTAGATGGCGTAAGCTACTAATAAATGCAAGCATGACGCACCAAGCGTCTGTAGGTGCTAAGCGTGAGTCAGCAAAGGCAGATTTCTCTGGTTTCTCACTTAGGCGTGACGGAGAAACCGACTCCTTGAATGTTGATATCTCAATCATATGTCGTCCCATTCATTCCATATAGGTATCGTTTTGAAGCTTGATTTATGCCCTTTCATGTAAACATAATAACTCAATTTGGAAAATTTGCGACAAGCGACTGGTTTTGCCGTGGAGGGTCACATATTATAAGGAAGAGAGAGCAACTGCACATGGAACAGCAGCCGTAAATATAGAAAAGCAGGTTTAAGATTTAAAAAGTTCAAATCAACACCTCAATCGTTTGTCAATCGCCCATTCTTGTACTATACAGTCTTTGGTGGCAAAAATACACAGCCTGCAAAACGCTAACTTACACACCGTTAAAACACTCTGGAGGAGAAACAGGATAAGGCCTAGTCCACACACTCGTCAGAATCAGGTGTTGTTCTGGCGCTGGTGAGCGCGGACTGAACGCCGGCCGTTTTTCTGCTCACTGGAGTGAAGCAGAGCGTCCACACGGTGTTGGCGTGACCTGCGTTGATCCGGTTGGGATGAAATCCAGATGCTTCATGCAGGCAGGATTTTCTGGGGGCAATTTCGAAAAATTCAAATCCGCTCTGACTGTAAAAGAAAATGTCGCTATCGGGTTTACATGTTCGGTTGACGTCCTGGAGGACGAATATATCCCATGATTCCGTTAAGTTAGTTTAATATTCCTATTATCCGCATCAGTGGGTGATGTAGAACCAACTGTACAGCACAAAGACTGTCCTTCATGTGCCACGAGACTTGTTTATTTCCTCTTTTATATTTGTATATATCTTATATATTTTTACTTCATATTTCACGAAACTACAAACTGGGCTGCAGGTTGAAGTTAAACAGCGTCAAACAACGTCAATGTCTTGCCTCCTGAAGTCATGGTAAGTATGGAACTTGGTCCTTACACTAACCGCCGTTACGCAACAAAATGGCCTAAAATCATTTTTGGCACAAACTCACATATAAAATGGCTTTTCCTATTCTATGCCTCCTCACATAAGCTTAATCACGCATGCTTTAAGCATCACTAATCTGAATTAAGCAGCTGCACTGAGATGTTCCACAATAAAACCAGAATTCCTTACAGACTGCTCCTCGCAGACTGGTGATGATTTATACCTTGTTGACGATGCGGCTGGAGAAGAAGGATGGCGTTTTTTCACGGTGTGTGTGGAAGTTCAGGGCCATCAGAGCGTCCGGTCAACCGAAATAATTATTCTGTGTTGAGAACCTCGCGCGGGCGTTAAAAACCCACGAGGTGAAAAAGCCACGATAGAGCTCCTCCAGTGCTGGCAACAGCATGTCCACACACAGCAACCGCCAAAAGCGCCGGTGTTCTGCAAATCTTGTGAAATGGATTCACAAGGCGACCTGAACCTTCCACCTGGTGAAAGAGAAGAACGTAAAGGTTAACTATGGAGAAAAGAGGAGAGAAAGAATAAAGGAAAGAAAGAAATACAACTGCAAAAAACTGCATTTAGAAACTCAACTGGTGGAAGAAAAGAAAGAAAAGAAAGAAGAAAGAAAGAAAAGAAAAGAACAGAAAAGAAAAAGAAAAAAAAAAGAAAGAAAAAGAAAAGAAAGAAAAAAAAAAGAAAAAGAAAAGAAAGAAGAAAAAGAAAAAAGAAAAGAAAGAGAAGAAAGGAGAGGAGAGGAAAGAGAATAAAGAAAGCCAAAAGAGATGAAGGGGAAGAAAGAAATAAAAGAAAGAAAGAGGTAGAAAGAAAGAAAAATGAAATAAAAAAGAAAAAGAAATAAAAGAAGAAAGAAAATAAAAAGAAAGGGAAGAAAAAAGAAAGAAAAAAGAAATAAAAGAAGAAAGAAAGAAAGAAAGAAAGAAAAGAAAGAAAGAAAGAAAGAAAGGAAAAAGGAAATAAAGAAAGAAAGAAAGAGATAAGAAAAGCAGTGAAAGAAATAAAAAGAAGAAAGAAGAAAGAAAGAAAGAAGAAATGAAGAAAGAAAGAAGAAAGAAAAAAAAGAAATGAAAAAAAGAGAGATGAAAAGAAAAAAGAAAGAAAAAGAAAGAAAGAAAAAAAAAGAAATGAAAAGAAAGAAAAAAGATGAAAGAAAGAAAGAAAAGAAAAGAAAAAAGAAGGGAAAAAAAGAAAAGAAAGAAAGGAAAGGGAAAAGAAAAAGGAAAAAAGGAGTGAGCTTGAGAAAGAAAGAAAAATAAAAGGAAAAAAGAGACAAAAGAAAAAAAAAGAAAAAAAAAAAATAAAAAAAGAAAGAAAATGAAAAAAGAAAGAAAGAAAGAAAAAGAAAAGGAAAGACAGGAAAAAGCAAAAGGAAAGGTTAGCGAGTAAGTGACCTGTCCATCTTGACCACCTCGGCCTCCAGCGCGTTCCTGATCACCTGCTCGATGGGAATCTCTCCTGCGTAACCTGAACCCCAGCGCAGAGAGTTGGACAGGTCGTTACTACCGTCTAGCGGCAGAATGAATGCTTCGGATGAATGGTCCTGACCTGATGGGCCGGAAGACGGATGGAAGAGAAAAGAAGGGAGGAGGAAGATAGCAGGAGAAAGAGAGAAAAATGACAGAAAGAAGATTGGACAGGTGGGAGAGGGGTGGAAAGTAAACGAGGAGAGGAGAGCGGAAGGAGAGAGGAATAAGGAACAGAAGGATGGAAATGGGGGGGATTGGAGGGGAAGGGGTACAGAGAGAGAAGGAAAGCAAGCCGGGAGGAGGGTAGAAAAGAAAGGGAGGTGAAAAGTTAGAAAGAGAACAAGGTAGGAGAGAGAAAAAGAAGAGGGAGCAAAGAGAGTGAGGCAGAGAGAGAGAGAGAACAGGGAAGGAGGGGGTGATTGAGAAGATGTTGGAAAGGAGAGGAAAGGTGTGAGAGAAGAAAAGAGTAAAAGAAGGAGAAGGAAGGAGGGAGGAGAAGGAATTGAGGAGAAGGTGAGGGAGGGGATGAAGTGGGAAGGAGAGGGGATGGAGGAGAGAGAGAGACATAAAGGGGAGTTAAACAGGGAGAGGATGGGGAGAGAGAGAGAGACGGAGAGAGAAACGGGGTGGGAGGAAAGAGGTAGTGAATGAATGAAAGATGGAAAAATTGAGGAGAGAGATGCAGAGAAAGCGAAAGTGGGAGAAGGAGGGAAGGAGGGAGAGAAAGTGATGAAAGAGACAGACAAAGAGAATATTTAACAAGTCAAAATGCCCATTGAGGAGAATCTCTTCATCCTGCAGCTCTCTCTCTCACACCCACCCCACCCCAACACCCCTACCCCACATGCAATCACCTTGAGGCTTCATGGTGTGTCGATGGTGATCCCTTTGCCCAGCCCACCGTGCGTCCCCACACACCAACGCAACCTTTGGCCGGGGGCATGGCGTGCCTGGCACTGCTGGCGCTTTCACTGGGCAATCTCGACAGGTCAAACACCTGCTACAACACATCACACACACATCACACACACACACACATTCATATTCATATTAGCACAATATTAGTCAAATTCTAATGAAATTTGGTTTCATAACTATTACTCCAGCCAAGAAGAGAGAGAGAATATTATATATCTATATATACACACATAATATACACATATATATCTATATATCTATATCTATATATATATAAAAAATACATCAATATTATAGTTTTATCAAATCTCTTTATTATATACAAATACTAATTACAATTATGTACAATATATACTAATATACTAACATTACTTGCAGAAACATTGATTATAAATATTTAACAAATTGTATATATATGACGATCTGCACGTAATAGAGTGGGGCCGTCGGTCATTCTATTTATTTAGATACGGGCCGATTAAAATTTGAAAATATGGAATTTCTCTTTTTGGTGGTCTTACTCTTGAAAAGTCTTCAAGATTAATCTGGTGCTCCAAAAAGAAAATCGATATAAATTATTATGCTTTTACATTATTATGTATGTTTTATTATTATTTTATATATATATATATATATATATATATATATATATATATATATATATATATATATATATATATATATATATATATATATATATATATATAATTCGATTAGGTCGTGCCGATTTATTTAGAGATTTCTTTGTGTCAATACTAGTTTTGCGCGGTCGCGAGAAGTAGTGTATAGACGCAGGAAATTACTGAATTAACAAGAAAAGGTCTGTCTGGGTATGCGTGTATACGTGCCGGGATTTGAGACATGGTAGAAATGTCGTACAGCTGTACTGGTTAGGACGCTGCATCTTAAGTGTCGTTATGCTGTGATGTCTTCATGCAGAGTTCCAGCAGTGTGTGTTGGGTTGGTGTTACCTGTACAGGGTTAAGGAGTGTGCGGAACTCGCCCAGCAGCACCTCGCCCATGTTGTTGCCGCTGCGTGTGTTGGACATCACCAGCAGGGGGCTCCACCCGATGACACACACCGCTGCTGTCCTTCACAGCCTACAGCAGTCACACAGGTACAGCGCCGCTCAAAAGACCACGATTTACACCTCAAATAGCGATAGCGTTCAACAAGTGTTGTCACTCGTGATCGTCCACTAGAGGCGACCGGTTTTGACCTGTTACTGCTGATGCTCGTTTAAAACCTGTTATATGCATTATCTTAAAATGAGAATTATGCTGCTGTATATTGTATATTTAATATAGTTTTATTCAATACTGTACAAATCTTGTATCATATCATATATAGCACAACATGACGATAACGCACGTATACAATACATCTTTAACATATATCTCAGGGAATACGGTACACTGTACTGTAGACTAGACGTTACCTTGCAGTACTCGTCCGGGTGTCTGTGTAATCTGTTCCGCATTACATTTACAAGAAGTACTGGGGCGGATATCAGCAGACGCAGCTCTCGAAATCACACTCCTCCGCTCCATTAGGCAGCCATACGAGTAAATCATGCACCGTCATCTGACACCACACACACCTACACACACCCACATGCAAACATGGTAAAACTCTGATCCAGTAGTGTTAAATATTTGCAGTGATGCCACATCTTTGCACCTGCCACTGCTGCTATTCACCTGTAGTCACAGAGTTTGGGCTGCGTTCCGCACTGCTGTTTGCAGACGGCGCAGTAGCTGGCCAGCGGCACGTTGCCCCGAACCCAGCGATTGCCTTGAAAGAGTTCCGTCTGGTAGCTCGGCGCCATCACCTCATGCAGGGCAGCGTCGATTAAGTAGCGGCGACAACCACGCCACAAATCTCACGCCAAACGCGCCCGCAGCTGTGGCAGAAGCAGCTCGCTGGCATGGGCATAGTGCAAATGCAGCAGTGGGTGGGCTTGTTGAACCAGGTCGGTGTAGCTCCGCAGCGATGCTGCTTGCCGAACAGGTCCCTTCCTGCACCTTGCGTTTGGGCATGCAAACTGCACCTGGCGTGATTCCGGAACCAGAACGCCAGGCGGTCCAGAACAACGGGGCCCAATCCGGTGGTTCCGGCCGTATCCATGATGATGAGTGAAAACGCTCTTCTGATACTCTCTGTACGAAAAGGCGGCTACTGGCTTATTAGTGAAAGTCTGAGGGGTGAGAGTTTGTCCCTTCTGACCCAGAAGCCATCTGCAAGAGTGGAGCAGCTTCAGAGATTTGGTTACAAGTTGCTTTTTTAGCAGATGTTGCTGAAAATCACAATCTACTGGCTCTAAAAGGGAAAAAAAAAGAGAAAACAGGATCATTTCACATACAAGTAGGGATGCGTGATACAGAAAATCTCATGATTCAATCTGATTTCGATTACTGGCCTCACAATTTGATTTAAAATAAGTTTTATGATTCATAAATGATTCACGATTCAATACACAGATGAATATGTGTCCAGACTGCTGTTTTGAGCCATTTGACTGTTGCAGATCAACAATAATATCACACTGAATCAAATGTAGGTTACTAAATGTAATGCTCGTGTCTGGGAAAAAGTAAACTAGAGCCTTTCGTTAGCTGAAAAAATAGAATAAATTTTTTTTGAATACATGAATCGTTTTTGAATGCGACAGAGAGAAAAAGTGCGATTTGATTCGATTCGTCACACCCCTACTCACAAAATATGTTGTGATACTAAGTGATTTTTTAGGCGATTATTTGTCATTGTGAACACAGCACAGCACATAGTTTACCACAACCAAATGTAATCACATTTATTACATCCATGAAAGAACAGCTTTTGGCAGCTGCCGGGCAGAAGTACCTTGCTCATGGGTACCTAACGTCTGAACTTGAATCCAGGGCGACTTCCATTTACTTATTTTTGTACCAATCTCCATGGAGGAGCTTCTTAGGTTTAAGGGTCTTGTTCAGGGACACAATGATGAATCCCGCTTGAGAGGCGATCTGGTACTTGCTAATAGAAGTGCGACTCGATGTGGATTTTTAAGATGATATGGATACCGATTGGCCCAACTGATAGGCAGACGATAACCTTGCGATATTTGGAACCCAACATACAAGAAAAAAGAAGTCTCTGTCAAAATTTGCAGATTTTACAACCACCAAGCTCAGTTGAAACTCTCCTCACACTCCTTCACCAAGACTTCTACTGCTCATGTAGAGGGTGGTGTAATTGACAAGCAAGGCTTCAGCTACTACTACTATTTGGCTACTACTCGTGTGAAATATTCTACAGCAGCCAATCAGAGACTGTTGTGGAAATAAAGCAAACGGCACACAGAGAAGTCACCGCAGTGGAGCCACAGTAGCACACCTTGTAATCACGTACTTAACATCGGTGACTGTCAAAATTAAACACCGATAATCAAGTTCTTTTTCATTTGATCACGCATCATAGGAACATAAAATCAATGCAAGTAGTCATCATAAAAAAAATGAAGCTGGAAACCAGGGGTGAAAGTAACGAATTACAAATACTCACGTTACTGTAATTAAGTAGATTTTTTGAGTGCTTGTGCTTTTTATGAAGTAGTTTTTTCAAGTGTGTAATTTTTACTCGTAGCAGGTACAATTACACCATGTAATCTGCCGCTACTTATAAAATCAAAATTAAGCTACTAGTGCATACAATTTGAATTAATATTCAAACCTTTCATCTGCATCTTTGCAGCCAGCCAAGAGCACCAGCCACCCAATCGCGACACGCGCCAATTAATCTATAGCGTAAGCAAAGACCAGCTCGCTGCAGCAGCAGGCACAGGTGTCTGGAGGAGCACACGGTGGGTACAAACTCATTTATAGACTGAAAGATTTGAGACAAAAAGCCAAAAATGGAACCAAAGAGGCGGATAGACTCTGTTAATTTAGAAAAACAGCTCTTGCTGAAACTGAACAAAAGGTTCAGAAAGTGAAGTGTGACTAGGGCTGCAACAAACGACTGTTTTTGTAATCGAGTAATCTATCGATTATACGATTAATCGAGTTATCGAATAAAAAATGTAAATAAAGTAACCAATACATTTGTTATTGAAACATGTAGTGTGAGTAGAAGTTAGTCCATCTGGCTTTATGTTGTTGTATTCAACTGAAAATAAGAAAAGCATGAAGTTCAAGGGTCATTTGAACCAATTTGGCAATAAAATAGGTTGCTTTTTAGCCTTTCTGGAAGAACTGCATTTCCCACAATCCTCACTTGCGCCTCGGGCAGCGTCACAATAAGGGTTCATGGCACGTGCGGAATAGACTAAAAAATAATCGATGGAAAATCTTAATAATGTGTCTGTATTGTAGGTGGAGCGGCTGGTTGATGTGGTTATTTATCAGCTTCTGGTGTCGTTTAGCCGAGGAAAGCGGAGGCGTTTTTAGCGGTAATGAAGCGCTTACAAACTTAGTAGCGTGTTCTATACATAAAATGTCATTTATCACGTTTTCATGAATTTACTTCTGTTTTTTCGCTGCAAAATATCTCTCACAAATCGTTCACCTTACAGAGAGGATCTTTTTCTACGCTTGATGTCGGCGCCACTGAAAAATGGTTTGCATCGTGTTAATAAAAGCGTCTTTGTGAAACATAAACGTATGCTGTATGGCAATTTAAATAATGACTTAAGCGAAGCCGATTCTTAGAAAAAATTGCTCGACCGTTTTTTTGTCGAATTATTACAGTTATTAGAATAATACGTTTCGAAAGCTTCTAAGTGCTGACCAAAAGAAAACTGTATATCTTAGAGTTTAAGAACCTTACCTGCCTGTTGACTGTTTACGTGTATTAGGAAGGATTTAAACATTTCTATGCATATTCTAAAAAACATTTTTATCATTGTTTTAACAAACAAAAATTCCTGCTTTATCTACCATTTACTTACAAAACAAATTGCCTTTCTATACCTTGTTCATCTGAGAAATGTGCTTTGACGTAGATATTTTATACTGGTGAATCGAATCGAATGCCTGCTATTGACGACGCAATAAAACATCCATCGGTTAAAAAGTAATTAGTACTCTGAGTAGTTTTTGAGAAGAGTACTTTGTACTTTTACTCAAGTATTTTTTAACACTAGTACTTTTAATTGTAATTGAGTACATTTTAACCAATGTAACAGTACTTAAGTACAAATTTTCAGCACTCTTTCCACCTCTGCTGGAAACTTTGTCAGCCACCTTCCTCAGTCTCAAAACGTTTGGTCACGACCGTAGTGCCGGACGTAGGATTACGAATGAGCTCTTGGTCCAGAGGCGAGCATCCCAACCACTAGACATTAGACCAGCACCACTTCTAAACTTAAGCTGGAAACTCACTTTAAAATATGTCACTTTATGCAATTAGATATTTTATTTCACTTATTAATGCAACATATTATAACAGACGTTATGATGTTAACGCGACAAACAATGCAAACATGAAGCTTCCATCTTTCTCAGTTCTTAATGAATAATAATAATAATAATAATAATAATATATATTATTATTATTATTATTATTATTACTAAACTAAGTTAGTTAAAGAAATGCAGCAGGTTCAAACTGCTGCACAATGTAAACCCCGCAAGCACTTGGTATTTATCTCGCCGTCCCTCTGCATCCGCATCAGACCCTCCTCAGCGTGAACTAGGCGGGAGATATTTGACTTATTTCAGTTGCTAGTGCGTAAAAAAGCTCGAAAATCACCGTAAACCCCGCAGCGGCTGGGCTTGTGATGAAGCAAGGTGAAACCGTGTCTCCATCTCCTCCCTGAAGGCGTCGTTTAGATGCTAAACAACAGCAGCATTGTAGCATCGCACTTCCTCCCCGTCCACTCGGAACCGGTAATGACGCGCACTGCGCATGCGCCTGCTCGCCGCACGCGGAAACTCTGTGACGTCACGGCGCCTTATTTCACACCGCTGCTGAAGTTGTAAAGATTCGCCGCTAGAGGGCAACACATCAAGAAAAAAAATATAATAATAATCTAAAAAATCTAATAATCCCGAGACAAATAGCTTTGGCAATGTGCAGTCACTTAAAAAAACAGAGAAATAACATATTAATAACAGGAGGGGAACAACCCTGTGCAGGCGCCAACACGGGTCCAATTTAGGGTCGCCAGCAACCTATACTGCATGCCAGGGCCGGCCCAAGCCTTCAGGGGGCCCTAAGCAGAATTTCATTTGGGGGCCACTCTGTGCCACCAATATGACTAATTATTGTCAATCCTTTATTATTCGCACACTATAAATCTAACACACCCAATATAAATTTTATTTGTATATTGTAACAGTAGCAAACCCACAGGAGCAGTCAGGTATTAATTTGCACTTTAACATTCAAAGTCTTGCAGTACCAGTTGGCATACTTAATGTGGTGTACTGAAAAGTGGCAAAATAAACCAGTAGACGATGTAATTTCATGTACTCTTGGGGGCCCCCTGGTGGCCACGGGGCCCTAAGCAGCCGCTTAGTTCACTTATGCCTTGGGCCGGCTCTGCTGCATGCTTTTGGAGTGCGGGAGGACACCGGTGCACGCAGAGGAAAACCTACATGAACACGGGGAGAGCATGAAAACTCCACACAGAAAGGCCCCACAGCCGACCCGGGGCTCGAACCTAGGACCTCTGCAAGCACACCATTGTTGTTCTTAAGTTTTATTAGTGGTGCTTGCGAAGCGAAGCACTACTATTGTTATCTCTCAGGCTTATTATTTTTTTTCTTTTTCTTCTTCCGTATAAAAGTTCGGCGCGTAACTAGTCCTGCATCGTTTGTCGTAGACCCATGAATGAGGTATCAAATCGTGCGCCTTATTCGGGAATGGGGTGCTATGAC